>JAHWFO010081923.1:4384373-4409495 GCA_023313115.1 Rhysida immarginata
CGGCTTGGTCCCTCTGTTATACTGTAAGGCCACCACCTGTTTAGTTAATAGGAACAGTATTATGATCCATCCTTCCACCGAAATTACTCTGAACTTGCATCTAAATAATTACTCTGAACTTGCGGTATAATTAAAACAAAATACGTAATTCCATTAAAAGTGGCTCGTTTATACAAAGTATGTCATTGTCCAAGACAAAGCAGCAAATGTTGCAGTTTACTTCTGCATTACAATAAACTGTAAACATGCAATGACGTTGCTGTTTTTACAACTCATTACTGCCTTTGCCAATATATCTTGCTGAAAGACTCCGTATTGTTACAAATTACATAAATATTACAGATCAACAACTGTTCTGAATTTTAATTACAAGATCCTATTTTCAGCCAGCCCATGCCGTGTTTCACTGCTTCTAACAAGCATTATTTTTGGCCTTATCCGGCCTTCAATCGTACATTGCGTTGTGTTTTTTAAATTATTTACTTTATGCCGTATAAACACGCAAATCGGTCTTGCCTACAAGACATTCTTCTTTCCTTGAATCTCTTGACATCGATATAACCCCTGAATTGTTGTGTCGCTCACCAATCGAAATCCATTTGCCGTCGCCATAATTTCACAGTCCAAGTGTTATCAGCAAAGAAACTCCTGCTTTATCTTAGAAGATACAATCACAATCTACAATTCCTCAAGGTTATCAACTTCGATTTTCACTAGTAATCATCCATAATCGTCTGCAAAAATATTAAAGCCTAAGGTTTAACTTTTGGCAAAACATTTCACGAAACAAGGCAAGTAGGGCTTCATATTGGTGATCCATCCAGTATGGGCTTTTACATCATAATCCTTGAACAACACCAGCGCTGTCCCTTTTCACCAAATTGTTACGAGCTTCCGCATCTTTACTCGGAAAACAAGCTCCTCAACAAACCACTAGTTGTGCGTCTGAAGTTCATGCGTCTGGACGCAGAAAAGTGAAGTAGATAGGCTTTCTACTTCTAAATGCGTCTCAAATCTTTCTAGATCACATGATTGTTTTGCGCAAGCGCACTTGCTTTGTTAACAAATGACGTTTAGTCCAGTCGTCATTTTGCTACAACAAGGCTGAAGAAATGTTGATGGGAGAAATTTTTAATCGGCCAATATTATACGATAAAAGCCGATCAGACTACCTCAAAAGAGGCAGTCGCGCAATGGCGTGGATGAATGTGGCAAAAGCTTCTCCCTCTAACGAGAAAAATTGCAAAACATAAACTCATGACGCATGCGCAGTTGAAATTTCTGCGTAGACTTCACGCATGCATGGAAACTAATACTTGCGTTCGAATTAAATGCGTCAAGAGCTGTTGCAATGTGCGTCTAGATGCACATTTGCTTTCTGCGTCGAGACGCAGTTATAAATGCGTCAAAAACGCGTGCATGGAAACTAACCTTAACTGCGATTGGTCGCCCTTTTCACTAAATAAGTTTCACTATAAATAGTTTTTGTTTGAGGAAGATTGACATCATCTTTTATCAAAAGTCTCAGTTATATTTTGATTTCGGATGGGAACTTAGGAAAGCTGAGAGTGAAGGAGTTTAAAATGTTGTTTTCTAATTTGTCCATGGGGGATGAGTCAATCAGCCATTAAAAGGCTTTTTCCTCTGAACAATTCAATCACGGTTTGCTCACGAAATCACCGTTTGCTCACCATGGAGTATTTTGATTCGAGTGAAAGCCTGTTGGGTTGACCATATCAATTGTCTATTTTCGGGAAAAAATGGTTTAAAAATGATTTCCGTAAGCCATTCGCTAGAATGAAGTCTTATTCGAAATATTTTTGAAACTTAGACGAAAAATAATGGAAGCTTTCCCGAAGTCTTTAAGATAGTTTTCGTCGGTTGAGTAAGCTATTGACATGAAGTTCCTCCAGGATTCAAGAAGATAAACAGATAAATCTTTAATTTGATGTAATTTACCCGTTTATTCCTTATTTACTCTAAAAAGAGCCTTGTTTCGTAGTTTATCCTTATACAGTCTGTCCAAAAAGTTTATAATATTGAAATAAATTAGACGTGCTTTCATTTAAACAAAATAATTTTAAATAAACTAACTGCTCAATATATTTTATTTATTAGCTTTATAAAAAGACAGTTTCATAGATAGTAATACTTGTAAAAATAAACAGCTATTCATTGTTTATAATTATTTTAATAATTATTTTGTAAAATGAAATGTTTCCAGAATGTTTATAATATTGAAAAAAATGTCCATAAAGTATATATGAAAATAATTTATTTTGTTTTTGAAAATAATTAAAAAAAAATTATGTTGCAGTGATTCCACATGCCCATTATTACAATGAACATAATTTAAATAAAAGTGGAATTTATTTTTTTGTTATTATTTTTTTAAAGTGTGACTATTAGTAAGTTTGTTTAAAAAGTCATCTTGGGGGAAACAGCCAGCTATCTTCTGATCAAAAAAACAAAAAACAAAATCATAAGCTTTTTATGAAGCTGGAATGACACAAACCCAAATTGCTCATAAAATGTCATGTTGTCAAGGAGCTGTGTATTGTTATCAGAAGATTTAAAGAATGTGGTTCAGCAGAAGTGAAACCTCTTAGTGGAAGGCCCAAAAAAGCTAGCAAAAGAAGCATGAACACTTTAAAACTATAGGTAACAAAAAGCAGACGATCTTCTATTCGTGACTTAACAGCAGCCTTTTCTCATGTTACGAAAAAAACTATTTGCAAGACAGCCGTCCATAATTACTTAATAAATCTGGGATTCCGATCAGTTCACCGTAAAAAGAAACAATTCTTGACAAAGCTACAAAAACAAAAACGAATGGAATAGGCCACAAATACGTCCAATTTTCAATGGACGATTGGGAAAAAACTAATCTTCACTGATGAGACAATTATTACTATCTCCGTCGATGAAAGTGAAAGAACCGCGTGGAAACGAAATACAGAAACTAACATACACGAGCTGCTGCAGCAAACTGTAAAGCATCCGAGAAACTTATGATCAATCATGATGGTTTTCTCATAAAGGTGTGGGAAAACTTTGCATCATTAATGGAACGTCTTTGTTTATAAAGAAATCTTGGAAGATCAATTTGAAGATGAAGTGTAGATCCTTCAACAAGACAATGCTCCTTGCCATACAGTAAAGACAGTTAAAGAATGGATGAGAGAGCATGCAATAGAAGGCCAGATGTCAAATCCTCGGAAGGGAAGATTCGCTGAAATTGCGATTCCGAGGATTTAACATGGAAAAAGCGAAGAAAGAGAGAAGCTGCCACCTCCGACTGGAATGGACCCGCGGAGGAAAGAGCAAAGCAGAAGAAGAAAGGCAATTGGACGATTCACTGCGCAGAATCGGCACAGAATCCTCCAAAGGCGAATAAAAGGAAGAGCACGAGCCAGAAACATCAGACAATAAGGGATGGCCACTCGATGAGAAAGGGAGCCGAAGTCGATCCAGTTCCAGATGCGAAAGGAGATCATGGAGCTCGCAATAACCGTTATAGAAGCCCTAGGAAACTAAAGTATATGATATTTGTTCTTCTTATGTATTTCCCGTTATTAAGGCTAACGAGTCCGCTGCCGAGGCAAGGAGCGTTTTCCGAAGACGCCTAAGGGTAGAGGCCGACCAAGGAGACCTGAACCAAAGTCATACCACGAAAGGTCGCCGACGAACGTCCGCCCGTCGCTCCGAGGATACCTGCTATCCCCGACGCGGTACAGAGGAACGCTCACGCAAGGCCCGACAAGAATTCAAGTCTTCCAAATCTGGACCTCGACGAAGCAGTAAGCTCGATTGGATAGTGAATAATAATTCGAGCTTAGACTTTAGTGGAACTGAGGACATTTTCATTGAGTGTGCTTCCAATACTCATGATATATGCGTTGCGCCGCCTGGCCCTTTCTCCCGAGACGGAGTAGAGACGAAGATATCTGAGGAAGGAGAGGATCTTATCGTGGCCCCTTCTGGACCTTCATCCGAAAGCCTAGACAACGGAGTGTTAGGCTCGTCACCTAATTCTACCCCACGCTCGAGGACGTCTAATACGGAACCCATACGCCTCTCGAAGTGGAGTATGTCGAAGTGATCGTCCCCTTCGCTGACATAGCCGGTATTCGCGCTGGGCGCCCTAGCGAATGTCCGCGCTTGGACTCGGGACTATCTTCTTCTGGTACCATTATTACAGATTAGGACTTAGTACTCTAATTAGTGAACATTAATTTATTAAGTACTTACCTGTGTTCGGCTATCAATTGATCCATGATTCTATTTCAAACAGCTCTTCCACCACGGTCGACTTACCTTGACAGGGCCGCACTCCGAGTTCGCGGTACCAAAGAAGCTCATTACCCCCCTTCGTTGTTTGGACGCCATTACTCAAGAGCTTACCACAGGCCATACTCTTTGCTGGTCTTGGAATTAATCCCAGTGCGATTCAAGGTTCCACTTCAATATTAGAAGATACAGCTAGCGACTTGAACTGAAGACCAATGAACTTATTTTATTTATTGAATTGTATTCTCCGTTATTGGAAGAAACTTTTAAATTTTAATTGAATTTTAATTAAAATTATTCTTTCAATTTCACCCCCCGTTTGCTCTGTGCTTTTTACTTAAAAATCGCTGACACAAGATAATTCACCAGACATGAATCCAATTGAAAATCTGTTGCATTTAATGAAAATTCAAATCGAAAAAATGCGATTTACAAAAAAAGCAGTTAATTGATGACGTAAAAAATGTGTGGAAAATATTAGTGTAGAATTGTGTCAAAAGTTAGTAGAAAATATGCCAAAAAGAATTTGTGCATTATCAGAACATCGAGACGATGTAACAAAATATTAATTTCATGCGTTATCAAGTTATGGACAGTTTTATCAATATTATGAACTTTCTGGACACATTTACTTTTACAAAACAATTATTAAAATAATTATAAACAACGGATAGCTGTATATTTTTACAAGTATTACTGTTGATGAAACTGTATTTCTATAAAGATAATAAAATCCAATTTTGAGCAGTTAGTTTATTTATAATTATTTTGTTTAAATGAAAGCACATCTAATTTATTTCAATATTATAAATTATTTCCAAGTTTACTTCCAAGGAATGAATTAAGGAGATGGAATAACGAGCATCTTCGTTGAAACGGCATCTTCAAAAATCGACCTGCTAGAAGATCTCCTATGACGTGGTGCTGATCGAGCGATAACATGAGTAACATTACTAACAAAACCCTACCTAGTCCATTGCCACCCTCCTCTCTTTGTCCTCCCTTCATGTTTATCGCGTTTGCCTTAAGATCTGCTCACATCAGAGCCAACCTACAAAATTAAAAAAAACTGAAACGGCCCTAAAGTACTTATAAAATTTTAATCTGGATACAGGTAAAATCGTAGATGACGTCTCTTCCCAGCCTAATGAAACTTGACTTTTATTAGTTGAATGTGATAAAACTTGGTTTAACAGGATTCCTGACGCTCTTGGAAATATGTCTTGAATATAAGAAAAGTGTTTACTAGATCGGTATTTGGAAAAATTACCAATTGATCCTTGTTCTATTCATATGTTAAAAATGTAATTTTTAATTTACAAAATAATTTTAAAAAAAGAGCTTCAGACCAGAAAATAAAACTTCGATTAAATGTTTATGAAAAGAAGAACTTTATTGCTAATTGATTTTATTTCTTACAACGGGTCTCTAGAAAACCTGTAGTTGCTCTTTCATTTCCGTTAAGGCTTAACTTAAGCGAGCAAATGCTGTTGATCTGATTATTACCTTTACTCCGATCTATATGAACTGAGTCTTTAAGATTTAATCAAACTGTGATTGGATGACAAAACTATTGTTTTGATTATATAACCAGTTTGCATTAAAACAGGTAACGTTTATCGGAACCAATTCTGTCCTTCTATTATTATTGAATTTAAGGATTGCAGTTGAAGAAAAAAATAAGTCCAACTATTAACCCGGTTCGAATAGTTATAATTGGTGTAGCTTTATAAATTAAAATTGATATTAAGATTCTGGTTGTAATTGACTATAGGCCTATCCAATTTTTTAGGTTTCCTAACATACCCCAATATTTGTTATTTACAGTTATCTTAACAATTTCATGTAGCCCATCTACGAATTTTGGCACGCAATTTGATACTGCTATGACAACAACTGTCGCACTTGTTTGGCTTACGCTTCCTATCCAAACACGTATTCCTTTAATTTTCCTTTACGCTGATATACGGTAAAATATACGCCTGATCATTAATATTGTCAATTGTATTGGTAAGAGATTTCAATATGCTTACATAAACACTTATCAGAAAAGTTTCTTAAACGATGAAACTTCACCACAAATACAATCTAGAAAACGCTTATGCTTATCAAGCTCGACCTTTCAAATTAGGAGTTTATTATTTGGTTTCGGCAATGGAGAATTAATTTACTAAACTGAGCCGCGAAACAGTTCCCATAAATAAAATTATATATATATCCCTTTTCGCATATTAAATCTGTGTCTTTTTCTGTTAGAATGGTCACTGCTTATTGCCATTACGTATTTCTAATGCAAATGTATGCAAATCAATGATGAAATAGTTAACATCTAACATCATCAAGAGTGAATCTAAATGGGTTGAAGCGAAACAATTACATGACCAGCACTTGGCCATAGGAAAAGGTCGCGACCCTCACAGCATTTGAACAAAGCCATTTGTTTCAATGAATACGAGGTCGAAAAGGCTTTGGCTAAAGGTTGACTGCTCAAGATGCAATGCCATTGGTTCTTCTGGGCGCAATGATGACTGGTTTTTTTTAATTTCACTACAAGGGAACAGTAATGAGAAACTTTCTGAATAAGAATGAGATTTAGCAAACGATCTCGAGAAAACAAAACAAAGGCCGGGACACTCATTGCATGACAACCAAATTCGAAAGAACTAACTAAAGGAAGAAGAACATAAGGAAAGTCTTTACCGATGTGCTTGAAGTCAACTCAGAAATATGCAATAGGTTATTTTTCATATTTTCTACACTTATTTTTTAAAATTTATTTTCATTTTCAGTTTTCTTAACACGTTCTGTTTTCTCTTTTTGATATTTCTTTTTTTCATTAAATCTGCATCCAATTTATCATCAGACTCGTCAAAAGCTAGGCCTTTTTGCGCCGTTTAACAAGACTAATATCTTTATACAAGCCAGAAGATTGAACATGACTATTATCTTTTACGCATTCTAGGATCACACAAACTTAACAATTCAAATCCACGACCCGACGGATTCGAGAACAGGAAAGCTTAGGCCTCGAATTTTGCTGTTTCGAACCGGCACAACTGGGTTAAAATTGCAAAAGTTGTTAATTACAGTACGCTACAGTATTACCTTTATGTAAGAGAAAACTCAATGACAATCTTAACTATGGATAGTATGGCTAATTTGGGCAAGTTGCAAGAGAACATATCTAATATATTTGAATTGGCATCCTTAGATAACATCTAATTCTAATTGGGATTGCATCCTCTCTAGAATATCAGTTTTACCGTTTCAACGTTTTGATAATTCACCATAAGAAATAAACTGTTTCTCTTTTGTAAAAAAAAATCATGAAATTACTACTTGAATGCCATTCAAAAGTAATTTGTTATATGTTCTGATTCATTTTGAAAATATACAGAAGGTTGATTACGATCTTTGGTAACGATTTATTGCGTGAATGATGCGGGTCACATGCACTTGCGCATGATCGAAAGCACGTGAAATGATGCTATTACATCCGCATTGTTGTGTTTCATTCGAAAGCATTAAATGTCATGAAAAATGTCTCCGAAAATTCGGACTGGTAAGAGTAAATTGCTGCCCTTTCCGACGCTAATTACAGCAAGTTTGCTATAATTAGCGCATGTCAAACACGAAATTTTTTTATTTAGAAGAAAGACACATCAATGAAAGGCGATATCCACAACCAGAGTCACCAAATAGAACATGATCGTTGGTGGAGAATTGAGTTATTTTCGTAAATTTCCTCCTCCAAATCATTACCACAGATGTAATTCGCTGATACTGCTATTTTGATTTATTTCGTAACTAGTATATCCACTTTTGATACAGTTACTAATTCGATGGCAGCGCCATATCTTGACGAGATATATAATAAATATGAGCATTGTGTGTGGGTTTTTCTTCGTGCATTTTTCCTTAGCAGGAGAGTTCAAATCACAGTCGTCTATAAACATAAATGGCCATCAAGCTTCCGCATTTTCTATAGTTAGAGAATCTAGGGAATTGAGATCACGCTAGGTATCGCATAGGTCGTAATGGCCCAAGTGATCTATGCGGCACCTACCAAATTTGCCCAAGTGATCTATGCAGCACCTACCGTGATTTGAATTTCTTCTTGTATAGTTATTTTATTTATATAGTTGATATTCAATGTTATGAGTGAACTATGTAATACATTCATTTTGCTTAATCAATTATTTATTTAATAATTTTACAGAATGCACTAAATTCGGCAGTATTATGTCATCAAATTCTGCCCCAATTCAATTCCGACTCCATTGAAACTGAAAATTAAACTAGTTTCTAGCTCCCGACAGGACGGCGCTGCATGCGCAGTTAGGCCGATTACATGCAGCGCCATTTTTCGATTAGGTTCCCGCCCTATCGGGACTTAGAAACTTTAGATACATTTTTCAGTGGAGCTCGATGACCATTTGTTCTATAGACGTATTAGCTTACTTCGTGCCTAGACGTATTTCCGGTTTCGAAATAACTGTACTTTCGTTGTTGGCTGTGACTAAAAGTCGAAATAATTCAGAATGACTGCCGAGTGCCGTGATTTTTCATTAATTTTTTATCGAGTCGGAGATCATAAAACGGTACACAAATCGATGAAACGTTACTTTACTCAATAAATTTGCGTTTTGCGAATTGACTGGACAAGGAGCAACACAATACGGCATTTTTATTGGTTAATTCGTTCGTTGTTTACTCTTTTCTGCCTCAGACAATTCTATGGTGCATGCGCGTTCCTACGTCCTGCGCACCCAACCAAAAAGATGCCTTAAGACTAATTTCAGTATATTTTTCAACGCGAATTGATATTAACTTGAGCATAAGCGCTTTGTTTTTAGTTTATAGATAGCGGGACCAGTAATAAAATTCAACAATTAATAAAAAAGTGCCGGTAAGTATATAATTTATGTGCCGGAACTTCTTATGTGTTGGTTGCAACATATTATTGCAACAGATATCTCCATTTTCTGCAGGGGTGGGAGAGGGTAACAGACTTTTGCTCATTTTGTTTATAGTGGCATATTCTACCGAGGCTGTCGCGTTCACCGACCTCATTTGGCCATCACTACCTGAATTACGACATCGGATTGTTGCAACCATTCAGTCAATAACATTCAGGCACACCAAATATAGGACAAAATGAACTGTCAAATGGACGTCTGCCGTGTCATCGAGGGACCGCACAATGACCATTTGTTATGTAAATTGCATAAATTGACAGTTCTTCTTTAATCCAATGTACACACATTTGCCCTCATATCAGGGGCGGATTTACGTATAAGCTAAATAAACTACAGCTTAGGGCCTCACAATCTGAGGCTTCTTATGTAGGGCCTCACAATCTTAATTTAACATGGTAGGGGCTTCATATAGCTTAGGGCCTCATCAAGTCAAAATCCGCCCCTACCACATATCACATCTTATGTTACGAGAAATAGAATATTGTTCAAACTGCCATATTCTTTTGTGGAACGGTATGTGTCGACATCAGGAGATGCACGCATGTATTATTTTACTTGGAATTACATATATCTTGAGAGAAACTTAATTCTGATTTAATAATTCGGAATTTTCTGACTATCATAGGAGCTTCAGAAACCTATTTGAATTTCGTCTTGAATCGGTTGAAGAGGGTTATCCAAGAACTCTTGTCAGCGTTGTTGTGGAGTGCATGGAATAATTTAGGAATGCTGCTTGGAATCAAATTCTTTCTTCCTCTATAAGTAATTCGCTCCCACGGAAGACATACCATGGAGAATGAAAATACAATCACGTACGAGGCAATATTTTCTTTCTCTTCCTAGTCCGTTCCTTTACTCCTCCAAATCAGATTCCGAGGGTCTAACCATGGTGCTGGAAGATGTCAACATTTTCATAGCTGGAATTTAATAACAAAGGCACGTGACCCTGTAAGCGTCGATTGTTTGATGACTCGCGGGCGTTTTAGCGCTAACCGTCGAAATAAAGAACCTCGCCACCCGACCCCCAGCTCTTAACAAGCGATGGCGAAGGCAGATAGAGTAATGAACCGCATGTTGAGGGTGGCATCTGTCAAGCTTGTCTTAATAATCTGCATCCTTGACAAATTCAAGTTCCCTCCTCCTCATGAGACTTAAATAAAATCCTCTGAAGCGACCCAACACGGAGAGTGCATTAAAAATGCGTTCGATGCGTTAAGGCGCTTGGTGCGATTGCTTATGCAAGTTTGCAATGAATTACTAATAAGAAGTTATGTAATATTAATAAATGGCTTATTTTTGTTTCTCCCTTATCTGTAGTTCAAATATTGGAGGAATCATATACGCCTTAATGAAATAAAACAGTATCAACTTTAATAAGAGTACAATAAAATTCATTTACATTAAAATAATGAACCAAAACAATTCCAGGGAAAGTCTATCCTTTTTTTAAGTGATTTATAACTTCTTTTTGCAGAATCCTCCATGAGTAGCGATTTGAGAAATCAGTTTACGTGGGGAAAGTATTGAATTCATGATAAACTGATTTGCCCTAAAATTCGCTTAGATATATCGACTGCCGCCATCAAGCTATGAATTTTGACTTGAAAAATTGAATTATTTGTCAACGGCGACGTTTTAAATATTAAAAAGGATTACTCTACTTTAAAAGGAAATTTAAAAAATTCCTTTCACGAACGTTAATGCATTTCAAATAAGATTTTATTACAAAATAGGTATTTCAAAATTCCAGGAAATCTCGTCAAATATAGACCTTCAGAATGTTGAAAAGAAAAATTTGAAGTTGTTATTGATTTAAATTCAAAAGCAAAGTTCAGTTTTTAATTAAAAGCTCAGTTCAGTACATTATTGGTTTGAACTCTCACGGGGAACGATTAAGAATAAAAAAATAGTTCTACTTATTTAAAGCCTGAAAATATTTATACGTATAAAACAGAGTTCAAACGACTTTTACTTTCAAGTTTTCCTCTCATGAATAAATCAGTGTCCGTAATTGAATTAACTAGTGGAGTGGAGAAGCATTTTAACTCTAAATCTCTGAGGGTTCAAAGGAATGAAAGCGATCAAGATCGTTTGAAGTTCTAAAAATATCCCAAATTAAATATTTAACTAACGTTTGAAAAAATGTAATTGCTATTAAAAAGTTTTTCTTATGAACACAAACTGCATTTTAAGTAGTAATGAAATATTTAAACAAGTGAGCAAAGACTTTTTCTCTTTAGGAAAACGTAAACAACATGCCTGGTGTTGCTTGCTTTTTCTAAATATTCTTTAATTCTTGGAATTTATCCTCTTATAATTGGAAAAAGTGTTTCTATAAAGTTCAACAACAATAATACCGGATGTTCTAAGAGTTTGGTCTCACAGGAAATACTGAAACGTTGCAGTCTTATACATAGTTGAATAAGTAATCTATAGCGATAGCATGACTTTACGGACACAAATATTTAAATTGATGTCCTTCCTGAGCCTTGCAGATATTGATACGAGCACGGAAAGCTTATTGTACAAACAAAGATAGGAAAAGCTCATTTATCTATGTGTATTCTCAATCTTCAACATTTCAATATTCCCTGTGAGACCGGACTTTTGGGACACCCTGTATAACTATTATACACTCTATTATTATGAGTATCACAACGGAGATACATTTACTGATTGTATCCACATCAAAAAAATAATAATTAGTCCTCGTTTACTGCTATCCAGGGCTGCTATCATATTCGAACTCTAACTATTTCTTCACTATCAACATATCGCCATCATCTTCTTGACAGGTTAAATAAAAGAAATAATAATCGCACCAACCAAAGATGACGAAGATCCCTTTCTATAATGTAATTCTTACTTCATTCGCTATTTTTTTCTTCAGATAAGCTCATGAAGCCTCTCTATCAAATTTTCAGAAATTTACAATTTAAGGTATCCCTTTACTTGATCTTGAGAGGCACTCTTTGGCTTTGCTCTCCCACATTTCCCAACCCTCGGGCCAGCATACTATCTATTGAGAAAAATTTTATAATACCTTTCACATACTCCAAAGAGCCGAGAGTGCTGGGGTGTAGGGTCTTATCGCTCTTGGAACCGGAAAGTCGCGGGTTCGAATCCCGCCGGGGGCATGGATGTTTGTGTTTGCCCATGGGTTTGGCGAAATATTCCCTCAAGAAATCAGTAATAAGGTTATCGCTGGACTTATACTACGATAATCTAACCCAGTTTAATAATAATAATAATGATCCACCATCAATGCACACAATTTACAAAAGACATACACTGACAACATCACTAAATATACGGATCTTGCACACGAAATAAAACGCCTTTGGGGAGTTGCCAGAGTACACGTTGTTCCTATCGTTCTTTCTGCCACTGGGGTTATTCCTTATTCGTTACACAAAAGCCTATCAACACTGAATTTAAACCCACATTTATACAAAACCTTACAGAAAGTCACAATCTAAACACTTAGGAAATTCCTACACCCAAACACCAACACTCCCAGGAGCACTTAATTTTTTCCTTTTTGCATTTGAGCCCCTTGGGCCTGGACCTCTCTTGGGTACGCCTCTGGGACTTGACTTCCGAACTTGATCCGAGTTTGCTTCCCCAAACAATAATAATAATAATAATAATAATAATAATAATAATAATAATAATAATACATACATACATACATACTCCAAAGGATTCTACTTACAAAAATGCATACAAATATAGAATAAATAAATGTTTCTATCTAATTTTAATTGTAAAAATAATTAGATAGAAACAACGTCTAACCCTTTGTAATTCAAATACAATTTATAATTGAAATTAATGCCATTAATAAATTACATTAAAATAGATAGTAGAAATCTCAAATGGTTTACCTGAAAAAAATTTATTAAAACAAGTCAGGACTTTAAGGATTTTAAGGATTTCAGGGATAAAAAAAGCATTTGTTTACTAAAGAAGCCTTTAATTGTTAGGTTTAGATGAGGTTGATAAGGAAACCACTGCTTGTTGCGGCAAAGCGTACTTCTAAAAGAAATGTGAAGTTCAAAATGAATAAAAGTACATGTACCTGAAAAGTTAAATGGAGAGAGTAGTAATTCTATATATTTGAACATATGAGAGCCCTATAATTTTAAGCATTCCTGTATAATGAAATGAGCGTCAATTGTTGAAGCGTTCTGTGCAAGGGTCCAATATTTCATCATAATCTATTGCTAAACCGTTTCAACGTAAGCTTGTACTGTTGAAGCGAGCAATTAGCTACAATCTATTGATAACCATATGCCTAACAGAAATTAACTATTGATAATATAAGGCATAAACAATTACATCCGATATCTTAGCACTGAAAGTATCCAATGGTACCATAATGGTATAATTAAAATACTTACCATTGAACCAGTTTCGGCTATCATTAATTTCTCGTTGTATTCATTCATGACACGTCATTCCAAATTGTTTGATATATGCCAAAGCCTAGCATTGACAGTTCCAGTAGACCATCATGGTTCCACTAAACCACATACCATGGAATCAATTTAGACTATCATTAATTTTACGTTATATTCATTCATTACATGTCATTCCAAGCTGTTTGATATATTACATGCCGTAGCCTAGCCTTGAAAGTTTTTAATGGACCATAGTGGTACCACTAAACCATGTACCATTGAACCAGTTTTGAGTGATATTGACCATCAAAGAAGACAATCACGTGTGTTCACTTAATTCACAAGCCTTTTCTCTGCTTTATCTATGGAATGCCAAAGAGAGAGAACAGTATTGATCAGTGGACATGCCATTTATGCAGTGAAAAACGTGATCCCCTCTGTTATTTGTGTCCTTTTGAACCATAAGTAGTTCACCGAATTTTTCCACCAACGAACTCAGTCTTCCGATTTATCTACCTAAGTTGTCGAATGGCGAAAACGAAAGTCGAAAATTCGGAAGCGCTCGACCGTTAGAGCACCAACAGACGGACGGACGGACAGACGGACGCACATTGTGAAAACATAAGTACCTATCGGTCGTAATAAGTAAATTCTAAGAAGATGATAAAAACGAATGATGAATTTTTTATGAATTTCAGGGAAAAGAAAATCAAGATGTAGAACAAAATTATCTCAGGATAATTTTCCTACTGAGTTTGGAAGGAACTTTTTTTCAGGTGATTTTCATGGAATATAAAGTTGTGGAATCTGAAATGTTTATTATTTTAATGATCAGGAACATTCATTGAGGATTATTCGAATGTACAGTTAATTAAGTAAAGTTTATGACAAAATAACAAAACGTTTATCTAGCATGAATAATCCGTAGTCTTGTAAACCTTTAGATGGATTTGAAGATATATTTATTTTTTCGTACAAATACACTCCAAAGGAGTAAAAAGATTTTATAAAATATGAAAAACACATTTTAAACATATTTTATTAAATAAATTTAAATATCACCATTTTATCTTAAAATAAGATAGTCCTTCAAGAGTTATTAAAACGTAAACAGGAGGCATTCGATTAATTGAGCTTTATTTAATAGCCCTATGTCTTAAGTTCAATGGAAGATCATTCCATAGTGGAATTGCGTTATATGGGAAATGTCTAGTCAGAAAACCAGATATACGGTGCGGACTTTCAGTTTTAAACACACGTACGTATGTGGCGATAAGCATGAACTCTTAAAAGCCACTCTCGAATTAAGGACGATGGATTATTATAATTCCTTAAAGTACTAGAAATTTCACTTATTATACAAATCTTGCTATATTTTTTCCAACGAAAGAAAAACACTAAGTAAAATTAACAATGTCTAACAAATTTCAAGAGTTCTTCTTTTGCTGGACAGAGTATAATAGTAAATGATATTAATTAGAAAATGGATGGAAAAATTCTGCGACTTGGATTTGAACCAGGAACTTGACTGTCATGGTCGACGCCTATACCAACTGGACTATCGCAGACACAAATACAGCCATTCTGTCATTAAGTGTCTTAATATCATTTACCTGATGTTTGGAGTTAGCTCCAGTTTAATTTTTTTTATTTCTTATAATATAATAGTGTTTAAGGTTGCTTATCTTTAAGTGGGTACAGTAATAAGTTATTTAAGTAAATTTCGATAATTTGAAACAGTGCAGATAACTTTATTGTATACTGTGGTGATACGACTGAAATTTATGTTGATGATATAGGTCCAGAATAGCAAACAATAAGAAACGACAGGAATTACTGTAGTCATTATGAGGTGATGCTGCTCCTGATTAGATGCAAAAGATCTTAAGACTGTATGTTTTGCAAACAGATGTGTGCACTTAAATATCTAATTTTCAATTGTTAAACACGTTTAAGTTTCATTGAAACAATATCCAATAATCATAGTGAGAACTGTCTTTATGGATTGCAGGTTCTCACTTTATAATTCGTTCCATTCCTCAGTTTCCCCCTTATTAATATCCAATAATTTGAAATTGGATATGTAATAGTTTCTCTTTTATTGACAAACTATAAAACATTGTCATCTGAAAGGAGACATAAATAGCCTATAAACGTTAATGTTTACTATCGTTTCACATTTTTGAATGTATCAACAACTCTAAAAGATTTCTGATCATTAATCTCGACCTCAAAGAGGGAAGGGGGCACTTATGAGCACTTGTTTTTATCTATCGTCACAGTCGAATTATATATTTGCAATATAGAACGAGATGAAAAGTGGGCGTTTCATTACACCCCGAAACAAAGCGACAGAGTATGGTGTAGAAACACACCGAGTCCCCTCTCCAAAAAAAATTCAAGACTACACCTTCTGCGGGAAAGGTCATGGTTACTATTTTCTGGCAGAGCCAGGGTGTTCTTCTTGGTCCGTTTTGCAATTTTTCTTTAGTAATTATGAAGTGTATTAGTAATTACTAAAAGAAAATTGTACAGTGGTCGCCGCTTAATATGGTCACCTCGGGACCATATTTAAGTGGCCACATTAACCGGTGGCTGTTTTAAGCGAGTTACCAAAAGTACTTATTTTTTTTATCCAACGAGTCGAGCATGTGTTTGTACTTACATATAATTGCGTTGTAAATACATGAAGGCGGGTATTTCAACAGAAGATCTTTAATTTTTTTCTTCCTTCCACTGGGTTGCACTATGTAAGTCTGCCCATTGCATTTTTTTCAACGATGAAACTAGCCTTCAGTTGCCTTAGGACCCGTGTGGCTTAATGTCTTTGCAATTTCATCAGCCTTTTGACAAAAGAGAGGACCGTTCACTGGAGCATTTCTGTTTCTAACATATAGAAACTAACTTAAAAGATCTTCACTTGCAGCTTTCTCTCTCAATGCTTCTTCTTCTTTTACCATATTTCCTAGCAGTGCTCACGAAATTTACAAACGTTCAGTAGCTTCACGTAGACCACACTCCATTGAATGAAACCGGTTCAAAAATTCAACTTTTTCACTTGCTGATAAATCACATCTTTTTTTCCTTCTGAGCCATTTTTCTTCACCTAACCTAACCTAACCTAACCTAACCTAACCTAACCAGTGTTGCAAACTCAAATTTCAGGAAACAGTCTCGCATAATAAACGTTCTAAAGGGAACAATTTCTTGTGCCCATTGGCTTAGAGGGAAATGAAAAGTGGATATTATAAGCGGAGTGTTCATTTATCCGGATGAAAAAGATGAGATGAAAAAGTTGAATTCGTGAACTACCTCTGAAAAAAGGTGGCCATATTAAGCGGAGTATGGCCACATAAAGCGAAAATTTGTTACATAGGAAACAATTAGAAAATTCCGGATCAAGCTGAAGTGGCCATAAAAAGCGGGTGGCCATATTAAAGGTGGCTACATTAAGTGGCGACCACTGTATTAGTAATTATGTATGAACGGTCCGATCATCGAGGCGGGAGGGTGCGGAACACTGAAGGACCGTCCCGGGCGGCCTAACCTCTAGATACGTCGCTATCCTGACTTTTCTTTTTCTGAATAATAATTTATTATCGTGTTCTAATCTTCATTGCATTTAACATATATTGAGAAAATCATCAAGAAACTTTTTCTACAAATTAAAAGGACAAAGATTTCAGATTCCAAAATTTCGCTTTTTCCTGAAAGTCATCAAAAGTTCTTCCTATGTAAACACAGATCCTATCCACACATTCACGCTATCCAAATTGTGTTTTGCTATGAATTAATCACATCACTCAATTCTGCTGAAAATTTTCTCTGATTTTTTTTTATCCGATTAAATTATAGTGTTACGGGAGGTTTTTGATTCTTCAAATATAAAATTTTTAAATCACTTTCAATGAACGGATATTTATAAGAAAAAAGGACGAGACACAAAAAACCTTGGAATACAATAAATAATAGTTAATAAAAAAAATGAAAAATAAAATAATAATTAACAAATAACAAAATAATAATAAATAATAAGTAAAATCAAAATAAAACTATAAAATCAAATAGTAGTTTCCTGTTGTTCTTGTTAATCTGTGTCCACAGTTTCTGGCTTCATCTCCTTCTATATGGAATAACCATTTTTTAATATTTAAATTCATGGACATAAATTACAATCTTCTGTCACACATGCATGGCTTTGAAATTAAACTGAGGGTCGCAAATGAATCCTTGATACAGAAATAAAAATTTCAATTCGATTGCATTTCAATGACAAGACGGTTTGAGGCATGTATTGCTGCTCAGGGTCAACAGTTTGACCACTTTTTGTAATTTTACAAAGATGTAGTATTTAGTTATTAAAGATGTTGTGACCATCAGTATCAAATTTCAAATTCCTCCGTTTTATAGAAATACATTCAGGAGAGAGACAATTTTATGAGGAAGTCTCAGACAGCCATTGTATGACGATGTTTGACATTTTTTAATGTATCAATGATTCATTTTCGACCTCCAGTTTATTGATAAAATATTTTCAAAATAAGGTCTTCTATCACTCCTAAAAGTTTATACACAGAGTTCATAAACACCCTTTATATTAAAGGATTTTTCTTAATATAATTCTTAATACACACTATATATAAGGGGTGTTTGTAATACAATTTTTTTTAATTTGTAATGCTTTACCTATGCTGTGCAAGTATTTCTCTTTTAATTAGCACTTAGAAATTAGTTGCTCTTGTATAAACAACCACATGTATAAATAGTAATTTAGCTGTATAAAGTTTTAGAAAATGATACAAATGTTAAATGTTAGTCAGAGAAATAATATAGGCTTCTTGCCATTACAATCAGAAATACATTATTAGGAGTTTTATTTTGTTATTTACCTCGCATTATCTGAATAGGTAATTTCAGTTACATAAACATCTATCCATACTAATATGCGTTCTATACTTAACAAAACATCATTGTTGATTCATCATCATATGTTTGCCAAATTTTTGATGTTTCTACTAGCTCTGTAGTTTTATTGTTATCTTAAACATTACCAGCTCCAAATCTTGATTATCTTTGTAGAGAGTTTGAAGCAAGAACCTATTAAAATTGCTCGTTTATGAACACGTAGTTTTATGACAATAACTTAAGAGAGAAAGGTTCGTTTCATGCAGAAATCCTAGTTGAGAGTAATGAAAATATTACAAAAGCAAGAAAAAAAAGTTAAAAAGAAGAAAATGAAAGTTCCCCAACAAACAGACATAGTATTAAGATTTCTTGCCTTGTCTCTTACAGTCGCCATCGACTATTGTTTGAAGCGGGCTGAGACTATCACTTAGTCGAGGGTTCGAGGTGTGGTTCCCTCCCTCTTGGGGATCTTCTCACGCGCATGGTCTTCTCTTGAATCTGCGCACGTTCTGTACAGTCAACATTGATCTCGGATGCTTATTAGGCGTCTCTGACAGTGAAGGCTATTTAATAAACTCAATAACTGTCAGGAGAAGGGTTCCGTCTACTTCCTCCTCCTCCTCCTCCTCCTCCTCCGCCGCCTATGAAATTTCTTTCGCGCATGAAGACGGTAAAAGCGCCTGCCTCCGTGTTTTCATTTTATCCGCTATTTTTTCTCAACTCTCTCTTTCTCTCTCTCTCTCTCTCTCAATCTCTTTCTCCTCCCTCTGCTTTTTCTATTCTGTATTAAGAAAGAAAAAAACAAAAGGTAGGGAGAGGAATAAAAAGAAAAAAAAAATTCTTCCGAACGTCTGCACCGCTTTTGCTTCTTGGCTGTCAAGATCGAAATCCTTTTACCTTCGGGTTTTTATTTTAGAAATGTTTGAAAAAGAAAGAAAAACAAGCCAAGAAATACAAATTACAGTTTAAAAAATTCTTTCTCATGCGCACACCTTCGAATGTTTTTGAAAGGAATTTCTTTTTAGTAGAAAGAAAAGAACGATGTAAACCAACAAACACTTATTGAAAAACGCCAAAATGTAGACAGAAATTCTTTAAAAATTTAGTTTTTATATATTTCACAAGAATAATGAAAAGTAATATTAAAGAATAGTAAATGGGGAAGAGGCGAGACGAACTGATATTCTCGCATTCAAGAATTGGATCCCGTTCAAAATTTAAAGATCTTTTTAAATTATTAAAAAAAAAAGTGAGCGCCTTTTGAAAACGATAAAAACTAGATCTTCAGGCAGTTAGCCCGAACGTCGATTACTCTTTAGAATAACGAAAAAAAATCTTTAAAAATTAAAATAGTTTGTGACTTTCAGATGAGCAAGATATTTGAAATTACGTAAAGGTTGTTTTCTAATAAAAATTAAACTGGTGCCTATAATTGATAAAATATGCTTATAAATAACAAAATGCGTAGTTGTCATCAATATGAAAATGGAAATGTTTTCCCCCCTTATGCCGGCCAGGTGGAGAGGGCTAGGTCGTAGGCTTTCTGGTTCTCGAGTCCGCCTGGTCGTGGGTTCGAATCTTTCCGTGGGCATGTATGTTTGTGTTTATCCCAGGCTGCATACTGTTATAACTTTTGTAAAAGGCGCAAAATGACCTTAATAGTCGACGCCAAAATTTCTAATGAACCAACCTTATGTACTGTATATCCATTCAATATCGAGCGTTTCTTTATGGCTGTGAAATTTTTAGGGTCCGTTTTATCCAGATGGCCTTCATCATGATCAGTTATACGAGATGGCTTTTTAGTTTCTTTGTAGTATGCAAAATTTTATTTGATATATGAATTCGACTGTTAGAAACTAACACCCTCTCAAATAATTAATTCTTTTCAGAAATTCGGAAGCAAATACTTCAGGGCACATCCGTATATTAGCTCAAAAAACAAGGGCCCAAGCATATCTTAGCTCTCCAGACTCGAATACTGAAAGTTTTCGTCAAGTTATGTGAGTAAGTAATTAGAATCTGCTTTCGTGCTATCACGCAATGAGTTAAAGTAAAGCCAATTACATGTAGATTTGCCTATTTGTTTTCGTGTTGACATCAGCATCTAACTTCAACCAAATGACCCTTTATTAGATTTGGCTTTAAATTTGCCACTATTCTTTGATTTGGTTAATGTAAATTATTTCTATGTATACTGTAAAATACATAACTGAATATGACATACATTGCTTGTTAATAAAATGCAACATCAGCGGAATGTATCAGCTTAAAGGATTATAGATAATGCTAAGTTAATTAAACTAATTAATTGCGATATCTGGAAATTCGATTAAACGAATAATTTTGATATCATTTAAATTCTAAATTAATTTCTCAAAATTGAGCATTGCTCAAGTTGCAAAGGCTAAAAACAAAATGTAAAGGAAAAGAAAAGTGCGTTACAGTATTTCAATTCAGAACTATTGAATTAATTTGGTGAACAGAACTTTTAGTTTTACGAAAATTTCTTTAGAATATACTATAATTGAACCTTTTCAACGAAAAACGGAAATACAATCAGAAGACAGTGAGATATTATTCAACTGCATATCTAACTTATTAGCAATTTATCAATATCTTTCAATAGAAATATATGCAAATATAAAACTCTCGATTCGTTTATGAAGAAAATTTCCGACCAAAAGCAAGTAAATGCTGTTTGAATATTTTTTTTAATCATTTGCCTCTTTCATATGACCAATGTCTTAACGCACATCCAGCACAATTGCAAATAACCCAAGCCCACCGCAGAATTGAAATCCGCGATCTGACGGACTCAAGAACTGGCAAGCCTAAGACATTGGGGAAACTATATATCCCTTTATAACTACATAAATAACATTTACAAATGGAGTTTTTGAGATTTGTTTTTATTTAAAACCTTTAAGAGCATAACCAACTCTAAAGATTATAAACACTAGGCAATTGAAGAAAACAAATAGCACCATAGGTTCAAGTAACGTGAAGTGTCATTTTAATCGACCGTTAATTAAACTTCACGGAAAATTAAATTAAAAATGATTAAAATGTGGAAATTTGAAAAGAGCAATAATTAAAAAAAAAAAAGGAAACGCCTGCCTTAACTGTGTGAAATTGATTCCATTACAGATAAGATAAGCGTCGATAAGGCATTCGAATGGATTCAATTAATTTCATTCCCATCATTTCCTTCTCATATAATCAAGCGCTCAATAAAGACGACAGCTTTGTTTGAGATGAATTATTGAATGCCCTTCTCCGATATCTCCGCAATTTGCTTTTTTCTTTTGTTGTTTTGCAAAAGTCAATTTCCTATCACGAAGACGAAACAAGCAAGGTCTTAAGGTAAAAAAAAAAGATTGTAGTAAAGGAAGAGAGAAAAAGAACTCTTAAAAAAAGAAAGAAAACAAAACCCAAACTCAACAAACACACCTACCCTCTCCTATTGTTGTTTTTTTCCTTCTCTCTCTTTCCTCTAAACAAATATTCAAATGCATTTGGAATCGTTTTCTCTCTCTGGTCTCTTTATTTAGAAATGGAAAAAGCCCATTAGTAGCGAACGTGGCACGTCTCTAATTCCGTCGGAGGGTTTCTCTCTTTCTCTCTCTCAATCACCCCTTGTGACAGTATAATTAGCTCCTCGCCAATTCAGCACGAAAACAGAGGTCCTGCTGACAACTTTAAGCCTGACGAAGAGTGGAGATGGAGGTGGAGGAGGATGCAGGATGGAAAAGGGGGAGGAGGGGAAACGTTTAATGGAGAAATAAGCTGTGCCAAATTTTTCACCTTCTTGTTACGGGCGATAACGCAGATCATCGTTGGTTGCACTGCTTTTGAAAAATATCTGCGCTGAATTAATTTTCATGAACTGCCACGGTTAAGGAAATGAGATGCTAGGTGAATTTAATTGCTATGGAAAATTGTAACGGCTCTGAACAGTTGTTGTTTATGAAATAGGCTTTAAAGATGGTGTGATTAAAAAAGACCTATAAATTGTCTACGTTAGACTAGAGGAATTAAAGCAGAAATGCTTCATAATAATGATACAAAAAAAATATTTCTGAGACACAGCTATTGGATAAGTATAGAATAATTCAAAGTAAATAATTTAACTGTGGTGCTCTATGTTGATTTCCTTATTCACCATAATGTATCGCTGCATGATTTGTGTAAATGTGAAAGGTTCGTTAAACTCAATTTGTCATCTATACCGCTGTTTTTGGCTACACAATTAACAATGTACATTCAGCACGACAGAGAATCTCATAGCATGATACGTACGGCGAGAACACTTAAATGCAGTTTTTCCTAATCCCGGGAACAGTGCGTTGGCCACCAGGATTACCCAACTTAACTGCATTGGATTTCTGCTTCTAGAGTTGGTTAACTGTGAAGTTTATAAGATTATATTCAATACGCGAAGATAAGCTTGTTGCGCGTATAACAAATAAGAACTTGATGATGCCTTCAAGAGCAACTCGCCTCATTCTCACAAGAATTGAAAAATGCATCGAAATGCGTGGATCCCCTCGTCTCTCACCATCGGGGTGATTTTCGTTCCTTAAGATATTTTCAAATATTGAATGCTTTATAGTATGCGCATCTTGTTGGATCTGACAATGTCTTATCCGATGGTAAATTCCGGAATATTCGAAAATCTGTATGATAAAGTTATTATAAAGTTAATATAGTAAAATAAAAAGCATAGAATGTAGTCAAACAACTGTATCTCAGAAACCATTAATAAAAAAATCACACGTTTAATTTTTTGACTTAACGATAATTCGTTCTATACCCACACGAAATACTGACCTCTCCTCCCGGGATACCCTGTATACAACATTCGTTTTATTTTAATATTTCAGAACTCATTGCATTATAATCTAAATTTTTTAAAAAAATTATAATTTTAATAAGAGGACTAGTTCTATAAATATACACTCACATGCCAAAGGTGCACGAGCCTTAAGATGGGTAAACGTCCGGATTTAAGGGACATTCAAAAAAGGATGATAATAGGCTATCGCAGCAAGGGTGGCACCATCTCCGAAACGGCGCGATTTGTGAACTGTTCACGGTCCGCTGTAGTGAAAGTGTACAAAGAGTGGGCAGCAGGGACAGAAATCTCGTCCCAACGCCATCACTGTAAAGGGTCACGACCCATCGACCAACGGGGTGAGCGGCGCCTACGACGATTCGTAAAAGGTGACAGGAGAGCCACAGTCCATCAACTGACCACCAGATTCAACAGTCGTGCCAACAGACGTGTATCCGACATTACCGTTGAACGCACCCTGCTACGGATGGGCCTGAACTGTCGACGCATGGTTGCTGCACCCATGTTGACCAGGGGTCATCGTCAACGACGCCTAGAATCTGCACGTGAGCACCGCCATTGGACCACAGACGAGTGGGCTAAAGTCGCCTTCTCCGACGAGTCAAGGTTTTTGCTTCATAAGATTGACGGGCGATGGCGAGTGCGTCGTGAACGCCATGAAAAGAGACTGCAGGAGGCTATTGTGGGCCGGAAACAGGCTGGTGGAGGTAGTATGCATGTGCGGGGGATCTTCTGTTGAGAGCAGTTAGGTCCATTGATTTGTCTAGAGGGCAATTTGAATGCCTGTGGCTATCTGTCAATCGTAGCGGACCAGGTGCACCCGTATATGCTCACGAGTTCCCCCAATGTGATGGTATGACCAGCAGGACAATGCACTCTGCCACAAGGCACGTCTCCTTCTGGATTGGTTCGAGGAACACTCTACTGACTTTCGAGTGCTCCCTTGGCCCGCTAATTCGCCTGACATCAATCCAATCGAACATCTGTGGGAGCACATTGACTGCCCTACCATCGGACACATACCGCGCACTTCTTGCGTCCATGCCACGACGCCTAGCAGCAGTCATAGCGGCGAAGGGTGGCTACTCCCATTACGAAGCGGGTGGTCACAATTCAGTGATATGACAATGTATTTCATGGCACGAACCAATCACAAATATTATCTAAATCGGTACGATGGCACGTGCACAAATGGTACCTTCATGACCTCACCTAGCAATTTTCAATGGAAGAGATAGTAAGTAATATATCAAACAAATCGTAAAAACGAGCTATAAGGGGTTATTACTTACTGTTTTTTGACCAATTAATAAATATGGTTCGGCGCATGAACCAATTTGAAGATGGTCGTAATCGATACAATGGCACGTGCTCGAATGGTACCCTCATGACACCCTCAAAAATATTCACTGCTAATATAAGGCTTGTAATATATCAAACGACTCGAAAGGACCTGTTATGAACGAATATATAAGAATAATTACAAAGTTCGAAGTTGATCGATATTTATTCAGCGGTACCTGTGCAAACGATACCACTATTGTACAGGGTGCTGCAGATAAATACAGGGCAGTATAAAGGAAAGCCTACCCGCTCGATTGCAGGGGCCGGCTCGGTCGATTGTCGGAATGGATGGAGATGAAGGTGGCCTGCAGTTTCCACAGTCGGGGACGGGGGGGGGGGGGGG
>JAHWFO010081923.1:4409595-4432983 GCA_023313115.1 Rhysida immarginata
TGCTGAAAGATGGAAGCCTTGCTTCCGAAATACCTATACAGGTTGTATTACTTTTTGATTTTGTTCTTTGATTATATTTTTATTCTTCTGTTTTTCATCCATTTGATCCCTTCACTATGTTTTAATTTTCTTTTTGCCTTTGTTCCTTTTTATACTTTTTCTTTTTGTAGTTACTTTTCGTTCTGTATTTCTATCATTTATTTTCCTTGTCTATATTATATTTTATAGTTTTTTGCTGTGTTTTGTAATTTTATAAAAATATCGTTGTGGCTAAAGAGCATTTTGTTTGTTGTAAAGTTGAAAGATACTTAATCCAATGAAAAAAGAATCATTGCAATTCGATTTCTAGTTTCTGAAAAATACGTGGACAAACATATATACAGTACATGAAATTTGACACACCTGTTTAGAAGCCCGCATAGACTAACATATACGAATATTGTATAATTCCAACATACATATGAGTCGAATTGATAACCTCCTTTTTTTGAGTCGGTTAAAAACCTGGTTCCGGTGCAGAACTTTCGAATGTTCTGGATCAAAATTCCACAAGACAAGATCGCCCTACCTATTGATTCCATGCCAAACCGGGTTAAAGTTGTGCAGAAAGCAAATTGCGCGGCAACAAAGTTCTGATGTGCATGTGTAAGAAATACGTGTAGCAAATAGATTTTACGCAATAAATAATTGACTAAAGGCTGGTTCCCATAGCTCCGACTGGTCGCTACGACTACGACTGCGATTGAGAAGCCCGATTTGATAAGCGTCGACGCGAGTCGTACTCGATTATCGGCAGAGGGTGTCGTTCCCCATAGGCGCGATCTGCAATCACGATTACGGAAAGCGCATGCGCGCGGCGCGGCTCCAGAGTCTCTCCTTTCTCCTCGAATCAACATGGCGTTCAACGGAGTCACTTCAGGCTTTGTATTTCTGTGTATGTTTTTAATATATTTTCAAGAAGCAGAATCCATGAATCCACTTCAAGAAGAACAGGAACTAGTAGACAGTGCCCTGGCATGTATTATTATGGGAAGCGCATTGTGTGTAACGCTTTCTGCTGTTCGAAGACGCCGACGACATCGGTTTTTGGTTCGGCCGTATCTTCGTGACCGAGAGCAGAGTGGAGAGCTTGCATATAACGTAAGTTTATACCTACTTAAAACAAAAGTTTGTAACATAACTGTCGATTAATGTAATGTGTTTATGTAAAATCTATGATTCAAAAATTAATATTTATTTTTTATACATGCATCCTAAATTCCTTTCTCCCATGTTGCGTCTCATTGGCATTGGTTTTGTTGTTGGCGATACTGCTGCAATTACGAATTAAATAACATCAGGCTTCAAATAATATCACTCATCTTGTTTACAGGTTTTACAAATTGGTTTCATACAATTTTAAATGAATTTCATACAATTTTAAATAGATTTAATACATTTTTAAATGAATTTAATACGATTTAAAACGTACTGGCCGCATTTGGTTTTTTGAGATGTAGTGGCTTGAATTTCGTTAGGAGTTTCAACATTTGAATTATTTTCAACATTTAATTCATTTTCTCAAAATTCTCCAGTGAAATTGGAATCACAAATAAACCCGCTGTTACTTAAATGTACTAATATTTCCTATGCATTCATATTTTCATATATTTCATCCGATTTTACAAACGAGAAATGTTACTATTATAATTTTACAATCGTCTGCTTTGGAAATGTTTGTCGTTAGGTGAAGCATTTTTATACAATACAGGTAAAATAGTCTTATAAAGTATCGCTAGGTGGACTTTATAAACAGTTGTAAAAATTTAAAAATAGTTTTAGTAATAAATTTAAAAAATTATGTTTAGAGTATTTAGTAATTAAACTTTATTTACACACATTATATTTATTTAAAATCGTATTAAATTCATTTAAAATTGTATTAAATTCATTTAAAAATGTATTAAATCTATTTAAAAGAGTATTAAATTCATTTGAAAGTGTATTAAATTCATTTAAAATCGTATTAAATCTATTTAAAATTGTATGAAATTCATTTAAAATTGTATGAAACCAATTTGTAAAAACTGTAAATAATAAATTTTTTAGTAATGTCAACTTTTCAAGCAATTATTTAATTAAAAATAATTATTTTAGTAAAAATAATTATAAATATTTCGGATCTTGAGCGATATCTTCTTATTGCATCCTTATGTTACTAAAATTGTTTTTAATCTGAATTAAACTGTCAAATTGTAAATATTGAAGCATTTTCATTTCAATTCTCTAATTATCCATTTTAGTTTCTTTTCATTTACTTTACCGTGTTGGCTTCATATGCAATAGTTGAGTAGCAAATATTATTATTACATGAGTGGGAACACTTCATGAAAAACTATCTGCTCAGAAGTAACATTGGAGAAAAAATATGAAATGGAATCTTATAGAATTAGGTGGGTTTTTTTTTAACTTATTGATGTAATTATAAATTTTCTATCTATAGATACCAAGAATTCTGAATAGTGATTCCCAAATGTTCAGAGAATCATTTAGAATGGACCAGCAAAATTTTGAGCACCTGCTGTCACTTGTTGGCAGAAAACTTAGCCGAATCAGTTTGACCCGGGAAGCACTTTCACCAACTTTACGCCTATTGATAACCTTAGAGTGAGTGAACATCTTGTAAGAAAACAACATGATTTTAAAAATACATGTAATAACTTACACACTCTTTCCACGCTTTTTAAAATCAGCTATCTTGCATCTGGGACTTCACAGAAACGATTAGCCCGTATATGCAAAGTAGGCAGATCAACTATCTGCAATGTAATCAGAGATACTACTCAAGTATTATATACAGAATTGCAGCCACTTTTTTTAAGGGTAATATGTTGTTTATTCACTTATAATATATATAACAAATTATAATGATTTATTCTGACAGCAATATAGTCTTAATAAAAAAATTAATTTTATATGCAGCGACCAACTCAGGAAATGTGGCACCAAATTTCAGAAGATTTCTTTCAGCTTTGGAATTTCCCAAATTGTGTTGGTGCTTTAGATGGGAAGCACTTTGCAATAAAACGTCCACCCGATTCAGGAAGCCTGTATTATAATTACAAAAGTACAAAATCAACATCATATAAAATGTTTGATCATAACTCTTATTGCTTTATTTTTTTTTTGTTGCAATCTAATTTTTTTTTATAACAGGCTTCTATAGCATTGTTCTACTCGCCACCTGTGATGCTTCGTACAACTTCACGACAATTGATCACAAAGTGATCGCAAATCATACGGATCACAAAGTGATGGTGGTATCTTCAGAAGATCAGGATTGGGGAAAAAGGTAATTATGATATACTCACATGTTGTAGATGCTTTCTCTCGAAAAATACTTGTTTCAAATGATAAGTCTTATTTTATTTTCTTTCAATTACTGGAAGGACGTTTAGACCTGCCAGAACCAAAAAACAGCACCTTCAGCAATAGCATTACCGTATGCTTTTGTAGGAGGCGAGGCGTTTCCACTGCTGCCAAACCTAATGCGGCCGTACCCAGGAGACCAGTTGACAGAGAAGAAGTGCATATTCAATTACAGGTGTGCATAGTAAATGATACCCTTGCATTATATAATTTTTCTTACCATTATATAACCTACTGAATTTTCTACCCTAGACTAAGTAGAAGTAGGCGTATTATCGAGAACACCTTTGGTATTTTTGTTGCAAGATGGCAGTTGTTTCAGAAAACTATTAATATGGCACCTGAAGGTGTGGAAAATGCGGTGAAAGCTGCCTGTGTGTTGCACAACTATCTGAGACAGAGAGATTCCGTACTAGGCCAAAGGTGCAATTTTTAAAATCACAATGCTGCCTGCCATGACCTTGTGTTTTGGAGCAAATGCATTGAACATAACGTTTGTCTTGTGTGTGTTCAGTTTCAGTCCTACACGCCGGCTAGCCTCTGCTAGTTCTTGTAACATTTCCTCCAATTCAGAAGCACTATTACTGGTGAGAACGATGTCATCGGCAAAACGAAGGTGGTTAAGGAATTCATCATTTATTTTAAGTCCTTTTTTTGACCAGTTCCTTGAAGACTTCCTCTAAAACTGAGTTTTGGTGAGATGGCGTCTCCAAGTCTTACGCCTTTTCCAAGGTTGATCCTTGCTTTTCCTTTATCCAAACGAATGGTAGCAGTCGCTTTACTAAATATCTTCTGAAGAATACTAATATAGCTTCTGGCTATTCCCATTCTTTCCAGAGTTTTCACTACAGCATGTGTGAACACCGAGTCGAAAGCTTTCTCAAAGTCGATGAAGGCAAAGCAAAGTGGCACTTCATATTCGTTGTGGCGTTCGATAAGTTCTCTAATAACTTGAATGTGGTCGATCGTGCTATATCCACTTCGAAAGCCCGCTTGTTCTCTTGGTTGTGCTGAGTCTAGTGCTGAATCAAGTCTGTTTGTCAGGACTTTACTGAAGATCTTATAAACAACTGACAAAAGGCTGATAGGGCGATAGTTCTGGATATTTTCTCGGTTTCCTTTTTTGAAAAATAGAACCATCATTGCATTATTCCAATCATCTGGTACATCTGACATCTCAAGGCAGTTCGTGAATAAACGTGCCAGTAACTTGTTGAATTCTTCTCCTGCTTCCTTAATCAGGTCAATTGTAATTCCATCTTCTCCGGGGGACGTTCCTTTCTTCATGGATTTAATAGCCTTGTCAACTTCGCCTTCCATAACCGGTGGCACTTCATCTTTTCCTTTCAGTTGGTCTGCTATTCTTACGTCATTATCATCTTCACATTTGTAAAGTTTATTGTAGAAGTCCTCCACAATTTCGATGATTTCACTTCCGTTCTTCGTGATTGTGCCATTTGCTCTCTTGAGTGCAAATATTCCTCTTCTTCCAATGCAGAGCTTTCTCTTCGCAGTTTTCAAACTCTTGTTATCTTCAACCGCCTTTTTGACAAGATTGCAGTTGAACTTCCGAACATCTTCTGTGATGTGTTTCCATACTGTCTTGCAAAGCTCGGCATATTCTATTACTGATCTTGTATCTTCTCTTTTTGTCTTCATTTCTCTTCGTTTCTTCATTTATTTCCTCGTTTCTTCTGTGAGTTTCGTCTGTGGTTTGGAAACTTGTAGAATTTCAAACCACTGCTTCCAGCTACTACTTCCGCTGCTTCTTTTTTGTGTTTAGTTAGTGTCCTGTTAATATCTGTGATGTCATCTTCCTGGATGCCGCTCTGTAGAATTTCAAAGCGATTTCGGAGTTCTAGCTGGAATTCCTTTCTGCGTTCTTGTAGGCGTGCAATATTGATGATCTTCTTTGTGTTCCTGAAAAGCTTTTGTCTTTCTGTTTTCGTGTTTAGAACAAGCTTGCATCTTACCCTGTCTGTGGTCGCTTCCTGTGTTGAAGTTGTTGAGAACAGTGCAGTCTTGAATCAAGTGCTTCCTATTTGCCAGAATGTAATCTATTTCACTAGTTGCTCCATTTGGGCTTTTCCAAGCCCATTTACACTGGGGTTTCTTCTTGAAAAAGGAATTCATGACGTACAGTTGTTCGTACTCTGCAAATTCCACCAGTTTGTTTCCTCTTTCATTTCTTGTGCCATAACCATGACTACCAAGAAAATTTTCTCCTTTCTTTTTTTCTCCGACACGGGCGTTAAAGTCGCCCATAACGACTTTAAGATAACAGTTTCCTGTTTGGTTCATCTTGCTAACTTCCTCATAAAAGTCATTGACTTCCTCATCAGAGTAGCTTGTGGTTGGCGCATAGGCCTGTATGATCTGTATCTTGTATCTTCTCGACAATTGGATGACCAATCTTGCAATTCTATCGGAGGCACTATCAAGCTCAATGATTTGATTCTTCCATTTCTTATGAATAAGGAATCCAACACCACTAACTCTTCCATCGGTTGTTCCTCTGTTGGTCAAGTACTGTATAATTAAGTAGCGGAAGAAAGAAGCTAATTATTGGTTTTACAAGGTCTCTGCAATTGGTTTTATTGCAATTCTCTATAAATTAGAACATATAAGAATCCTTTAATTTCTAAGCATTCCTATTTAATGAAAGAAGCGTTAATTCCTGAAGTGTTCTGTGTAAGGGTCAATTCTTTATTCATAAATATTGCCAACGCTTTTCTGCGTAAGCATGTCCCATTGAAGGAATGATTACCTACTAGCTACTGTTAAAATTTGCCTAACACAAACAAACTATTGATAATAAAAGGCGTAAGTAATTACATGCCATATCTTAGCATTGAAAGTTTCCAATGGTTTCATAATGGTATCATTAAAACACGAATCATGGAACCAATTTCGATTATCATTAATTTTATGTTACATTCATTCATGGCACATCATTCCTAGTCATTTGATATATAACATGACATACTTTAGCATTGAAAGTTCCAATGAACCATAATGGTTCCAATGAACCATAATGGTTCCAATGAACCATAATGGTTCCAGTAAACCAGGTTCCTTGGAACCAAATTCGACTGCCATTAATTTTACATTATATTCATTCATGGCACATCATTCAAGATGTTTGATATATTACATGATATATTTTAGCATTGAAGTTTACAATGGACCATAATGGTTCCACTAAACCAGGTGCGTTTGAGCCAATTTCGAATATAATTAATTTTATGTTATATTCGTTCATGACACGTCATTCTAAGTTGTTTGATATATTACATGCCTAATCTGAGCTTTAAAAGTTTCCACTTAACCATAATGGTTCTATGAAACCACATACCATTGAACCTATTTCGACTATCATTAATTTTACGTTAATATTCAACCATGACATGTTTTTCTAGGCTGTTTGATATAATACATGCCATATCTTAGCATTGAAAGTTTCCAGTGGACCATAATGGTACCAATAAAGCACATACCCTTGAACCAGTTCTGACTGATATTGACCATCAAGGAAGACCATCACGTGTCTTCACTTAATTCACAAGCCTTTTCTCTGCTTCAGCTATGGAATACCAAAGAGAGAACAGCATTTGGTAGTGCACAGGCCATTTATACATGAAATTGTATAGTGAAAACGTGGTCCCCTATATTATTTGTGATCTTTTGAACCGGACGGAAGTAGTTCACCGATTTTTTTTTCCACCAACGAACTCAGTCTTTCGTTTTTCCTAAGAAGTCGAATGACGAAAACGAAAAAATTCGGAAGCGTTCAAACGCTAGTGCGCCAACAGACAGACGGACGGACGCACATTGTGAAAACATAAGTACCTATCGGTCCTAATAAATAACGTAGAGACAGGCCCAGAAATAGCTATATGGTAGCGTTTATTACGAAATCATAATAAACTGAGAATTGCAATTTTTTATCCGCTACATTCTTGTATATCAAAGGGTCTAGAAAATTGATGATGTCCTTTACCTTCTCCATTGTGTAGGAGATGTTATTATGAAACGTGTTGAATGTGTCGAGAATGTGATCGGCGTTGACGGCATAATGGTCCAAAGCAATGAGAGTATCATCTACATATCTCGAGTAGTATAGTATGCTTTCAGCCTCCAACAAAGGTGTGATATACTCATCTTCCAAAGATTTTAGGAATAATTCGGAGATGATTGCGCTGATGGGGAAACCCATCAACACTCCTGTCGGCATTTTGTAAAAATTGCCTTTGTACATGAAGTAACTTTAGTTGTGAATAATCTTCAATGCATTGACGATATCAATACGGATATCATTATCGATGTTTTGGTGACGAAACGATTATTAATAATGTCTACTGTCTCATTAAACGGTATATTAGTATAGAGGTTTACAATGTTTAATGAAAGAAGTTTCAGTCTACTCCGTACCTCGATGCCCTTAAGGCTGTCCACGAGCTGGTTACTGTTTTTTATCGTATAATTGTTCTTCAGGGGGCAAATGCTCTTGATGGTGTCGGAAATATTCTTGGCTAGGTGGTAGAACGTTGACCACCGGCCGTATCGGATATAATGTCTTATTAGAGTCCGGATACTAGGAGGGGAGGGCTTACTGCAAATACTTAGTTGCCGAGGTTGTTGGAAAGATGGGAGCGAAAATTTTTAACGACTGACCTGGTGTCCTTTTGAAAGGCTGGAGTAGGATCCTTATTCAACTGGATGAAACCATTGTCAGAAATGAAGTCATTGATTTTCTTATCATATTCACTATCATATATATGATGACGGTGGCATTTCCCTTGTCCACACCTACCACAGAAGCCTCGTTTAATTTAAGTTTTTTTCTTATACTGGTGGCTTTTCGGTAATCCTCTTGTGGGGGGCTGCATACATACGGTTGTTTTGTTGATCGTCTCCATCTCCTGCGCTGCCATTCCACATATTTATAAATATTTTATACAGTACGTAAACCTTAATTTATTTATCAATGAATGAGTCTACGGAATCATGTACATCGGTAATACGGAGTAATCGAAAGTGGGGCACAAACACGGTACGTGCAAACTTGTCGCAGTATCTAAAATTGCAAAACGAGGTATGCAGTAGGCTGAAACTTATTTCATTAAACATTTTGAGTTTATTCCAATACACTAAAACACTTTACGCCATTACAGAAATTCGCATGTTAATTGTTTTCGAATTAACGAACAAATTGGGCTAAATAAGACAGTAAAATATAATGGCCCTCTCCGATATCACACTTTCACTATATTAAATAAAAATTGTTGCTGAGACTACAATGGTCAGGTGACTTTTCAGCAGGCGCCAACAATGCTTAAATGTGCAACAAAAAAAGAAAGACCTTGAATTGTTCTTCTTTTTTGTTTCCGTAACGCTTTTTTTTGGTCAGATTTTGTATCACGCCTTTTCTAGAATGACATCCAGCCTTAAAACATTATCATGTCAAAATAAACCAATTATCTACGCATGAAAGCAAAAATATCTGAATTTCGCTTGCACCTTACGAGAATACCCAATTATTTTCTAAAAATTCACTAAAATATTTAAGTCGTCTTCAGTTAAGTCTCCCGAAACGTCCACAACACGCGATCTGCATTATCGATCAGAAAATGTTAATCGAAATCAATGGAAACGAAAGCAAAATTTATTACCTTCAATCGAGGAAGAAAACACTGAAGCCACCCCATGCAATAGTCTCCATTTATGCCGCTTCATCAACCAATATCTCAGTCTTAGCATAACTGAATGTCAAAACGAATCATTAAGTTGGCTTTGCTTCTATTTTGTCATCAGGTCCCCTTTAATTCATTTCGCATTTTAATTTACCTCCTTAAAGGCACAAAGAAATTAAATTACTGACTGAATACACAAAATTTCGATGAGCCTTTTAAATTCAACGAACCGGAAAGGGACATAATTCACAAGAATGAGAAAATTCAAAATATTCTCTTATTCCCTGCTGAGCACAATGGTTATCAACAATTCATTTGTATCACCAACTTTTATGACTTGTATATTCATTAAAGTCGAAGTATGGATATTACGAGGTCTTTGTGTGATAGCTGAGTGATGTCACCAGTAGATCCTTTAACTCCAACAGAGTACATGGTTGAGGTGGTGCATCACGTATCCGCTTCTTTAATGCAACGATAAATATTCGATTGGATTCATATCAAGAAATTCACTGAAAGTCTTCCTTATTGAACAGAAACAGAGCGATGTGATACTGAAAGCATTATCATATACTAAAAGAAAACAAGGAACACAGTCGGCATATACCATTAGTCGGAAGTGTGTGATTAATGGTATATTCCGCTACCCTTACCACCGCCACTTTAACTAGTGAGAAAGTTGTGCCATAGCGCTTAATAAGTTGCTTTGCGTAACCATGGCTCACGCCTTACTATTTATCGTTTTTTCGTCATTTTTGGACCAACTTTTATAACCACTCACTACAGTAAACGAAGGGGGAAAACCCCTCTAACCACAAAAAACATCCGAAATTGGAAACTCAAGATATTTTTATGGTTAGAGATTCTTTTTTCCTTGTGTTATTTCTCACAATAACATACAGGGTATTTCAGAACTTATGTTTCAGAAAAATATGGTAGATAGAAGGCATTAAACACTTTTTATCAAGCAGTGTGTGTCGTATCTCGCACCGGTACGGCGCTACACTAGTTTCAGTGTTTTGACTATTGGCCATTGTTTGTTGTTTAGATTCATTTAAAACCCGAGTCGTCATAGAGTCAACATTGCAAAATAGAGCGTCTGAAAACCCTAATGTATGACACACAAGTAGATCATGTCGATGTTCTTCTTCCACGGTTTGTTTATGCCTGTAAAACTTTTTAGAGCTCTGAATCGGAGCAGTTTTTTCAAGAAATGCGGGTTATACTCCATTCCGATGAAATCACTTTGTCATTTTTCATATAAATTGAGTGGTCAAAATTCATGGGAAGGTACTGGATGTTACGTTAATAGCGAATCGCTCATCCGCAAACCCTCAAAATTCAGTAACACGTCGAGGCATGGACTCTACTTTGGCGGATGCCTGAATGGTGCCCACTGTGAATGGTACCCACTATGAAGTTTGGAGGAGGTGGCATCTTGGTATGGGGCAAAGAAAACGTGCAATTCGCAAAACTGATGTTAGAAAATAAAGTCCAAAGCGTAATTTTGGATTATATATCGAATGTATGCAAAAATGACATAAATGTGATTTCATGTGATTTTTTTCACAGCATCGGCCATAATCCTTAATTGGGCTTCCAACTTCAAATGACTATCCAAATTAGAAAAGCTAAGTTTTAAAAATTTGACGATTAATGGGTTAATATGGCATCACTAGCTGTTGATTTGGGATTGCCTGATTTCTCAACAATTGCACGCAGTCAGACTTGCAACATGGCAAATTATTATAACACCTGAACAAAATTATAACACCTCATAAAAGGGAACAAAATTTTTAGAGTTAAGGATGTGAAGTTTCTCTGAAAGGATAAATAATTAATTAGCTAGAAAAACCAAATATTTTATTCGAAAATGTATATTTTAAAAAAGTTAACAGAACCAAGTTCTCATTCAGCTAATATTTCTTTAGTTACTTTGCAAATTTAAAGACAAGTAATTAAAGAGAATTTTTAAATAATAAATATTCCGTACTTTGGCTTAAGCAGAAGTAAAACTAGGCATTCTCTTTCACTCTTGAAAGACATGTATGTCAATGAATAATGTTAGGCACCATCCTTGTAGTTTTATATACATTCGCCGCCATCTTTTTCATTAAAGTTGTTCGTATTTTAAGTACATCTATCGAAAGCTAGGAGGAGACTGGGGATTCAGCAACCGAATCCGCCTGACCTCGGGCGACGTTTCTAGCTGTGCGTCGCATGTCACGGATTTCTGGTGGTACGAGGGTCCTCCACCTGCGCAACCTAAGAGCATCAGCAGGAAGCCGACGTGAGGCGGAGGCGATGCCCTGGTTGATTGGCGCTCTTTTTTCCCCTTGCTCTCACCCTCCCATGCCATCCAATTCCTCTCCTCCTCCTCCGTCTCCTACTCCACCTCCTCTCCGTTTCTCTCGAAATGAAGTTGAAAAATCAATGTCTTCACGCATTCAGTTCGCGCAGACAGTGCAAAAGCAGCGAGCGTACTTTTCCAAAACCTCTTCACAAGGGGGACGCACTCTCCACTATCGAAACGGCTCTCTTGAAAGCAATCTCACTCGCTCCGCCTGAGCTAAAGTATACTGTATATGAACCTTTGTAATCCGAGATTCTTCAATCAAAAAAATTCCTTGATAAAAATAAAAAATATAATCCGTTACATCGAATATTTTATGAAATATCTTCATGTTCGAAATGCTCTTTACAAGATTCGGTGAAACTTAATGCTTGTTTTTTTCTTAGTTAATATTGTCATTCTATGCAGAAAAAGGAAATGAAACTTAATGAAAAGCTTTGGCATTCCTGATACAGGCGCCTCTGTAATTTAGTTTTTTTGAAGTTTTAGATACTCTTTGTACATCGTTAAATTTTATCAGACACTATGACAAAATATGTTTTTAAATTCATAACAACGTTCTTAGAAGATAGTACAAATAGTTTTCCTTAAGAGCCTAATCACCATTTTGAAATGCGGTTAATAGCTATTGTTTCATGCTCCATTGGAATTATATCCAATGACAAAACAATTTGGTTTTATACCCCACTTTCCATGTGTATGCGGTATCTCATGATACCCTTCTTCAACACGCAGGTAAGGAATTTTCATGTTGTCAGTAACTCTTGAATACACAATGGTCTTTAAATGGTCTGATGACTAAATTTTCTTATGCTGATGATGTCGCCCTTCTCTACCAGGATGAATTCTTTACCAAAATAGAAGAAAACATGAACAAAGATCTCGAGGCGCTCCAGAGGTAACTTGAGAAGTGGCACCTGGTTCCCAACCCTTCAAAAACAGTGACCTCAACATTTCATCTTAATAATGCTGAGACTGAGCGCAGTCACCAACTTAAGTTTTGTGGCAACACCCTCAAACTCGACCCAATCCCTCGACAGAAGCTTAACCTACAGACAAAAAATAAACTCAAGACTAGAAATAATTTAGTTTCTAAGCTTGCTGGGACAAGTGGGGACCATGTAGTAGACACCCTAAGAATATCAGCCCTTGCACTTGTCTATTCAACTGCTGAATACTGTGCCCCAGTCTGGGATCGGAGCTCTCATGTTAAACTGGTAAATACCCAACTAAACCACACTAAGAGGCTTATATCAGGCACAGTTCTCCACTCCCATGGCTCCCAGCTTGGAGCTGCTTGGATCAGAAGAGAACATGCAACAACCAAGATCCTCCAATACATAAGGACAAAGCCTGAGCTACGCATCACAACCATAATGAATAAGGCTGCGTGCGAGTCGAATAATTTCAAGAAAACTTTGATTTGAACCATTCGAACATGCTATCAAATCTACATTAAAACAATTCGAAATGAATTGATCTGTTTCTCGAGTCATTCGAGCCTTTATCGAATTCATTTGAACTAGCATTGAAGTTTGGCTGCTGTAACGAATTGTGTGATTCATTCAATTAATTTGTATTCAACAGCTTTTGAATACCTTATTCGAAACCTATTCGAATGGCCTTTGAATATTCCTTTCGAAACCATTTGAACATATTTCTTTTGAACATACCTTAGTTTTCTTCACTTTTCTCAACATATTTGTTGTAATGTTTCCGTAGAAAGACCTAGATGATGAAGAATTTGGTTCCATTTCTAGCACTATTGTTCTAACGTTAAAGTTAACGCTGCAGTCGTACGCGTACGAGTGGTCCTGAAATCTTTGAAACTAATTGAAACTGCATTTACAAAGTCCCCGAAGATTTCTAATGGATTAGTCCGCCATAAACACCGAAATGAGCTATTATTTGTAAGTAGTTATAAGCTTATTTTCGGATGTATTCGAAGGTTTCGAATGGTATCGTTCGGATAAAACCAATTCGAGCTTACAGGAGTGATCAGCCTCCTTGAATCGAATTAATCGAATGGATATGATTTCAATTCAAGTGTTTTTGAACTTTTTCCGAATCCATTTAAAATTATATTTGCTTCATTTGAAGCAGAATTTGTGGTTTTCAAATGAATTCGTCTGCACCCTTATTCGACTCGAGTTAACACTCGTACGCAGCCTTAATAATGAATAATCCTCCTTTAAGGAGACTAAGGTCGAAACATCCTATCTCTGTTTGGTTGGAATATTGGTCCGGTGTATCCTGGTTGGAATATTGGTCCGACGCCAACTTCACCAACAAGCACTTAATTGAAGATCCAACAGTTAAATCCCCTAGCTTTGATCTTCCTAGAAAGCTATGGACTAGGCTGAAGGGCAGAGTAGGTGCAGAGACTTACTCTTCAAATGTGGGTTTACTAATATTACCCATTCCGCAAACATTGGATCATATTATATCAGATTACCCAGAGGGCCGGTTCGCAGGTGGGCTAACAGAACTACACTGTTTGACTGATGATGCCCTGTCTTGAGATGTACCCCCTTTCTATTTATCCATTGTCATATATCCCTTTTTGCTGTGATATTTTATGTACCGTATGCAATAAATAAAATAGGTAAGTATCTAATGAATTGAGATCAGGAGAACGAGCAGATAAAAATGATGGATTGTCACCTCTTCAAAGAAATTGGTTGGCATATTACTGCACTCAACCTGCTAACTTTCACTGTTCCTTGTTTAAGCTCTTGCCAGATAACTTTGATACAAACCACAATATAACTCCAACTTGTAAAATAAAAATTTACCTGTAACTAAAAAATAAGCGAAACTTCACATGGTCATAAGACATTTATAGCTTGTTTTTAATTCCTCGTTACTTCTCCAGAGACTTTCCACAAATTTGTTAATACCTTCTATACAAATTTGAGTATGTAATTAAACTGACAGTAGTCAGAGCCATCTGTAGTTCTATCTCATAATCAGAATGACACCAAATTTGGTAGAGGAACAAATGACGATTGGAAAGGAGAAAAAAATAGTTCTAACCGTCGCCAATAAGAGAAAAAGCGGCGCTGTGCAGTGTAAAAGAGTTACTAATAACAGACAAATGAATAACATGGACGAAATTGAAGTGAAACATTACACTTTATTCAGCATATTCCCTTTCTAAGTAACGCGCGTTGAGATAACTTAAGACTCATGTTGAGCTAAGCTGGTATTCGGAATGTCTTTCGGAGCTTTCCCCATGTCTTTTTAGACCGAGTTATTGGCGCTGTAGTCACCGATGTAGTCGAGAATTTGAAATGTGGCCTTTTCCCAATGTGTAATGTGTATTTAAGATCTATATGACATTCCTATGTTTATTAGTTTCTGAGTAATAAACCATTAGAATCGTACGTAATTCACTGAATTAAGGCCGGTTTCCATGTGCCTATAATTTGATGCGATTATGCGTTTCACCGTCAAACCGATTATGCGTCATCCGATTCGTCCAGTTTCCATGCACCCACAATCATGCGTCTACACGATTATGCGTCGATTTGGTGCGTTTTTGCGTCTAGACTTCAAAAAAAGGAGGTTATCAATTCGACGCATATGTATGTAATATTGTTGGAATTGCACAATATTCGTATATGTTAGTCTATGTGAGCTTCTAAACAGGTGTGCCAAATTTTCAGAAGTGTATGTATGTACGTATGTATGCATGTAAGTATGTATGTATGAATGTAGGTCCACGTATTTCTCAGAAACTAGAAATCGAATTGCAATAATTCTTTTTTTATTGGATTAAGTATCTTTCAACTTAGGGATAAATCCAAGTTTCATCAAAATCGGTTCAGTAGTTTTCAAGATATGGACTGATATAGCTAGACGATAGTGAAAGTTTCATCAAAGTCGGTTTTTTATACTCTGTTTAATCTTGTTATTCTTTAAATGTATTCTGCTTGTTGTATATGTTTTCTCACGGCAAGATCAAGCATACTTCATACGTGTTCGATGTGATTCACATCGGGTGAATGACTGGCCCATGGCGCTCAGTTTCTGGATGCCATGTTGTGCTTGGCAAGCCTGCGTTCTTCGAGCAATGTGACAAGGGGCACCGTCCTCCACGAACAGAATGGATGCTTTTGTCAATGATCCATCTGGAATATATTGGCAAAATACCCTTCTCCAATATGGCAATGTATTTTTCTGCATTAATTTACCACACATTCCACAAGCTCTGATAGCCTGGTGCTCTAAATGGCACCCCACACAATAACAGAAAATCCACCATGCTTAACAGTTGGTTGCAGTCGGTTCATGCTGAACTCTTGGCTGGGGTTTTTTCAGACCTATATCCGACAACTACAAGAAAACTGAGCAAAAGATGACTCATCTGAGATGCCAAAATCTCAAAAGGCGTTCCATCATCTTCGTCACCCAACGTTTCCTTCTTTGAAATACTGAGTACGGTGAGAAGGAGTTTTTGCCTTGCAGCTCTCCTATGATAGCCCAGCTGGTGCAGATATCTGAGAACCGTGTTACGATTCACTTGCAGGTGTTCTGCTACGTTTGAATCCTTGCAACGTTGATTTCCCTCAACCACTCGTTTTGCAGCCTCTCAGTTGATGTGCTGTTGGTCCAGGTCGGCCTGCACGTGACTCTACAATTGCCCTTTTTAGTGTTTTGAACTCTATAATAGCCCTGTTGAGAGTAGACAATGGAATTGAAGTGTGCGGACATTTTGATTGACACCATTTTCGTATTGTCCAACAATGCGCACTCGTTGAAAATCACTGAATGATACCATCCCTTAGCTTTTAGTGATATCATCCTTTAGCTTTGAGGGAAAAAATAGTTGCCATGACTTGTGTCCCAATCCTTATTCTTTATTGTATTTCAAAAAGTAAATAATTCAACGCGGCAACACTTTAAAAATATACAGTAAATATATAGCCATATTAAAACTGAACTGTTTAATTCAACGTAAGCCTTTTATTCTGAAATAAAAGATATAATTATACAATTTCATAATAATGATACTGGGTAATATTTTTAGACCGCTAAAGTCAGATTTTCTATATATGAAAATAATTTTCTATTAGTAATATTTATAAATCATTCGTTAACGACACAGAAGAAATTGAACGGCTTAAAGACGAACATAAGAGTCGCTTCTATTTCGAACGAATTTAGAGTGTAGCTTCCTTAATGTAAATATCGACGTTAAAATACAAAACCCATATGCTGTCCTAGCATGAATATTTTATCTCGATAAATAAAAAAAAAGAAAAACACGAAAATATTTTATTCCAGGTGATGCCGGTGACAGAAAGTTCATTGAATGTATTCGCCTTGTAGCCAAGCCGATTCCAACGAGCGACGGGGAACAACAGGCGAAAGACAAAAGCGAACAGCAAAATGATTGAAAAATCTAGGCGGGAAAGGAGTGAAAAGAAAAATAAAAAGAAAGAGGGGACAGGTGTTATTGACTCCAAGATGGTAAATAAAACATCAAAGTGTTCAGTGAGTAGGAAGCAAAAGTAAACAAAGCTGCTTATGAAGTTCCGACGCAAATTTCGCTGTTCCAAGTTAATACATGTAACCTAGTATTGTAGATTTAGTTTTCTAGTGTTCCGATCCTGAAGAATGTTGAAGTTCTATGATTTCCGCAACATAGATCACAAAGCTAATTCTTTATTTCGAGATACGTTAATTAAGGTCTACGTTTGTCTCGGGCAATGCTCAAACAAACAATGTCGGATGAAAGAGCATTATTATAATACGAGCACTTTAATGAAAAAAAGACGCTTACCCTTGATAGCAAGCAAACAGCAATTTTTAAATAATTGATTAAATTTTGAGAAACACAACATGTACAGAAATTTAGGAGACTCATTTTTTTAACTTGGGAATACGAATTTAAAAGCCTCTTGCAATATTTAAAATAGAGCGAGCTAAACAAAAACGCATTATCAACAGAATTTCTTCTTTCCAACGGTGTAACTTGTATGTGGGATATAGAAGCAAAGTAACCTCAGTCCAATTTGGAAATTTTTAATCTGTGACTGCCAAATTATTACAGAGTAAACCCAGTTTCTAAATATACACTGACTGCTCAATTGAAAGTGGAAACCTGTGGTATGGGACAGACGCTTTATTTACAGCGTGTCTAATAGCGCGTACTGTGGCCTTTTATCCTAACTTGTAAGTACAGCGTCTACACGCCGTGGCAAGCAACTGGTCTTTTTGTCCACTCCTCCTTCAAAGCATGCTCAAGTTGGATGCACGTTTTAGGTCGCATCGGATGCGCACGAATCCGACGCTCTAATGCATCCTAAAGATGTTAAATAGGGTTGAGGTCTGAACTCTGGGCGGGCCATTGAAGTTCCTGAACATTATTCTCCGGAACTGCTGCCACATCGTAAGAAGCACGGAATTGTCTAGAAGGTCCAGATGTGTGGATGCCATGTTCCCCTCGTTCACAACCAGCGGAACAAGTCCAAACCAGGAAAAGCACAACCACATCATCGCACCACTACTGCCAAACTTCACTGTTGGGATGACACACTCAGGTAACAGCCGATCCCCTGGCAAAGCCACACCCAGGTGCGCCCATCCAATCGGTAGAGTGTGAATCGTGATTCGTCGCTCTACATGATGCACTTCCTCCGTCCAAGACCGTCGCTCTTTACACCAGGCCACACGACGCTGGGCGTTTACAGGGGTAATGCTAGGCTTGTGAGCAGCAGCCCGACCGGTGTACCCTATAGCATAGAGCTCCGACGAATCTCGTTGCCTGCTGGAAGCTCTGCCGCCGTTGTTCCGCTGGAACAGCACTGTTCTGCCTTACCAACCACTTCAGGGCCCTCCATTCTCTATCGGTGAGCATGCGGGCTTAGCCACCTCCATGACGTCGTTTCATTCCTTCACATTACCACATCGTGATAATAGCACACACGGTCGACTTTGGTAGATTCATTATCGCTCCTATGGCTCGCACACTCTGGCCACTGATATGGCAGCCTATGACTACTCCGCATTGAAAATCGCTCAGATGCTTTGTTAGTGGCATTTTACCTCACCACGTGGCAAGACACCAAATGACTCCAACTACTCATGACCTTTTGTTTTATAACGAATATATTCAAAATTATTGCATAGGTTATTCCACTAGGGCAGGTGTCCACTTTCAATTGAGCAATCAGTATACTTTAAAAGCTAATATGCCTCAGTCCGATGCAAAGACGCTTCGTTCCACTTCGATTAATCACAAATCTCTATTTAGTTACCAAAAGTTTAGCATTTTCGTTATAATGTTACAATTCTTCAATGTTCAACAAATCAGGCTACAATAAGATGTTTTGGATTTACTTAGTCAGTGCGAATGCAATGTCCTAAAAATGAGCAACACATTTGGACGCGAATAACTGAAAATTATTATATCTTCTTTAGTCAAAGTAATCCTCTTGTAAATCGATGCATAGTTGCCATCTGTTCGGCAAAGCCATGGTTCCTGAAGGAAAAGATCTTTCGGATGGGGTCTGAAGAAGTCATAAATTTCAAGAGAACATCGTTGTCTGTTGTGTACTGTTTCCCAGACTGTTAGTAATCCGGGCGGCGAAACAAATGATAGTCTGTAGGAGATAAGTCTTAGAATAGGCAGGATGAGATAATGCTTCATATCCCAAAGCGTTAGTGTTGTCACCATCGTTCGTTGTACGTTATGAGAACGGGCGTTGTCCTGGAGAACACCCTATCTGTTGACCAAAGCGGATTGTTTCTGCAGCAACAAATCTCACTGATCAAATGCGCAATCCTGTGGGCTCTAATGATCATCCCTCTTTCCTCCGCACTAAGTTCGTGTTGTCTGTTCATATTGATTGCAGTAGCTGCTATGAGTGAATTCTAACTCGTCAACTTCTTTTATAAGTTGTATGAAGTGTACAGAGAATTCGATGACGAATAGCTAGGTAAATTCGGGCAGCCGAAAGTCCGAAACGCGTGAGACGAGCATTCCAAGGGATCGGCAATGACCGTCCGTGAAAATATTGTACAACGTATTTTGCATTTTTTATGACCTGCGACATTGCTTATGTATGTGAATCTTTCTATGAAAAGTGCAAACAAATAATAATGGCGAAAAACAAAACAAAAAAAATGACCGGAATCGAACCAGAGCCAGGAATCACAGAGCCTCATGTTAGCCATGCGCTACCGCTGTTAAGTTAAATACCTTTCTTCCCATTTGGTTTATCTAGCACTACAATAGTAAACGTAAAATATTTTATGTTTTTTCTCATAAACGAAAGGCCATTGATTCAAATCCTTTTAAACAGAAGGTATATTAATGTTGTAGATTGACCTCCTAAAATTTCAAACAAGTTCAAGATGACATGCCCGTTGTTAGTCAAAGTCCGAAGAGCAACTTCAATTCGGACCTTGAGTAAATCATACTCAACCCAAGCAGAGAAGTTATACGCGAAATTGAATTCTTACATTCAATGAAAATAATTCGCTTGAGTTAAGTCGTAAAATTTGCTGTTCAAGAAAACTTGATTAATATCTTAAATGTTAAGTTTAATCTCTTAAAAAATTCATAACAATGGCTTCATGAATTTTCAGATTGCAAGATTTCTCTCTCTGCTTTGCGTGATGTTTTCCATAAAGAAAATAAATGGCGGTCATTACAATCAAGTGTTTTTCATTTATTACTGCCACGAACAAAAGGCGATGTCTTCTCACACATTATGTTTTTTTTATCTCAACACTTGATAAAATAAATGCTTATTTCTTAACGATGAATGAAATAATTATTTCCCCAAGCTTCCTTGTATTGTACTTCCTTAATGATACTTTTAAATTTTCAGCAATGATAAAATAATGAATCAAAAAATGAAAGAAAAATAATAAGCATAAAATATAAAATGTTCTTTTGTTATTTTCATTATTCGTTTATACAAAATGCAGATAAAGCTGATTTTAATTAATAAGATAATTATATGGGCAAAATAACCTACATTCAAGAAGTAAATATATTTGTATACTTTAGAATCTACGACTAAACTCATCTATACATTTTAATTTATTTTCTTAAGCTATTTTTTAACCCATATCTCCTTTATGCGGGATAACGTTTTGCTATCTTAAAAATAGCATTCTGTGATGCAATAAATCAATATGAAGTTAAAATCCCATACAGAAATTTAGTAGAATTCTTCAACAATGCAAATGACTTGGCATCAATGAGAGTTTAAAATAAATTTTCATTAGAATTTGCGCAAAGCGGTTGTACACGAAGAGGAAAAGTTGCTCATTCTTTTATATTTGTTTGTTCCTATACATGAGGGACTGTTTACATTCATGGTAAGTCGTGGTTGATGCAAAGATTTTCTTAGGGGAGTAGACAGTTTTGTCAGAGATAAATGATGTTAATGTTAAGCTATCGGCTGAATTTTTTTCAAGAGAAATAATCGAACAAACTAAGATTTGTTATAGTTGTTATTAAAGAACCTAAGAAAAATTTCTGTGATAATAACATAGTTATGAGTTCTTATTATTTCAATACAGGGTGTTTTTGAATTGAGTACAGATTTTTTGGGAGATGATAGAAGAGGTCCTTAGAAGTATTTTTTGTCATATGAACATGGGGTCCCCGCAGCTCCGTTTACTTACAATACTGCATTGAACAATCAAATGACACCGGGACGCAGTGTGCGTTGGTAGGCCTACATTATTTCATTTTTAACAATTAACACAAGCAATCTACTGTAATAACTTTTAAAGTAATTGTTTGCAAAGAAATTTCAAGGTGCATGTGTTGTCGCGGCAGCAGCTGACATCAGCGACCGTGCAAATCAACTGTTTCCACGCGTACATCAATCCATCATAAGGCGTTGCGAATTGTGCTATGAAGCAAATGGCGGTTATTTCGAACAATTACTTTAAAAGTTATTACAGTAGATTGCTTGTGTTAATTGTTAAAAATAAATAATCTAGGCCTACCAACGCACACTGCGTCCCGGTGTCATTTGATTGTTCAATGCAGTATTGTAAGTAAACGGAGCTGCGGGGACCCCATGTTCATATGACAAAAAATACTTCTAAGGACCTCTTCTATCATCTCCCAAAAAATCTGTACTCAATTCAAAAACACCCTGTATAAACCGGAATTTTTTACACTTTATTTAAACATTAAATCTGTAAATAATATAATATCTAGATTTGATACCCATATACGAGAATGATGATTCATCTTCATTCACAGAATATATCTTTAATTTCTATGAACGGATGTTGTACCGAATAGTCTACCGCTGGTACGCGGTTCTTAAAATGACAAGAAGTGTGCACATACTGATCAGCGCTCATAAAGCAAATAGACGGAAGATTAAAATTTTACACATGCATTGCTCCTTCTTAATATAAGAATCCTCTAAATTCACTCACTTTCTCTTCAATGAAAGACCTCTGATACCATCACAACAGATGTCGAAACACTCACATTGAAAAGTTTTCTTACTCAATTATTAACTCTCAATTACTATTAAAACGCTACCAACGCTGCGGCTGTTTCAGGCTATTATAAGATGAAGAAGTCGCTAAGTCATTTACGGAAGACATAGGTTGTGAGACAATATTCCACAGTAGCCTACAGCATAGTTCTAAGTATAGAATGAATGACTGCGATTTTACGAAGGAAACTAATATTTTTCGACAACATTATTCCTTTTTTTTCTTTTGATTTGTCAGATACTTTTTCCAGGATACCTTGGTAATGATTTTGCATAATATGTTGGGATAACTCCACGAGAATGAAGTGCACTGAAAAGTATGCCTTCTATAATATGAATTAGATAGCCGAATGAGACATATGTCAGTCGACAGAGCAGAGTTGACGTATTTAATAACCTGAGAATCCTAGTGGCAGAGATCGTCTGTATTGAGTACTAGGCCAAAGTGAAGTTAACATAGGAGTGTAAGGGAATTAAGAGGCGAGTCCGGAACGTAAGGTTACAACGGCTAGTTTTCTCCACTACAACTTATTTAACGATACACGGGTTATGTTTCGACATAATTGTCGCCATTTTCCAAACACTTGTTAAGACTAGGTACTAGCTGCTGTATCCCAGAGTCATATAATGCTGGCGCCTACTGCTTTAACCACATAACAACCTCCTGCTTGATCTCTTCATCATCGTGGAAGCATTATACAGCAAAATGTTTCTTCAGGTTAAGAAACAAGTGCAGAAGTTCCTCAGAGACCACAAACGACCTACCGCTCCTGTATTCGTCATGAACATCGGTTCTGCCTCCATAGAAATCACGACACCACTTCGTTACATGTTGTCGACTCATAACGTTTCCATGAAAGGGACCAAATGCTTTGTGAATATCCATGGGGCGCTTCCTTTGCGCTTGGAAAAAACTTACGACGGAGCGCACTTCACATTTGGCGGGATTCTGAATCGGCACAGCCATTGTAAACACGTGTTACTCGAAGTAGACTCCACGTTGTAATGAAGAACAGCCACGATAGGGAAGTGGAAGGCTAACGTTCACTTCCAGTATAGCCAACTTACGCACTAAAATATTACTTGTCCGCCTACAGAAGTTGTAACCTTATTTTTCGGACATGCCTCGTACGTCACTTCCGCTTAATGACTTACAAACTACACCAAAGCACAACAGAAAATAAAACACGGTTACTTACTGAAAGCTTTACTCGACTTCCTCTCACTTGAAGCACGTATCATTGACGTTGGAATCAAAACAGAAGTCCAGTTTGTTGTAAAATGCATGCTTGACCATGATCACATATTACATTTGCGAAGAGTGCCTGTTTATCACATGCATTTGTCACTGACCTTAACATGGACTCAATAACACTTGAACAAATCGTGTATGGGGTCATTCAAGTATTACTTCACGCTGATTTTTACCATTTTCATACCCCCCCCC
>JAHWFO010081923.1:4446618-4484388 GCA_023313115.1 Rhysida immarginata
TATGATCATTATTTACAAGTGATATTCACTCATGGCACGTTATTACGAGCCGTTTGATATATTACATGCCATATCTTAGCATTGAAAGTTCCAATGGTACCACTTGGTACCATTAAAACACGTACTACTAAACAATTCAGACATCACTATATACCGTTATATTCATTCATGAGACATCCTTGCCGATACTTGCCGGTATCGATACTTGCCGTTATACCGATACTTGCTATCACTAGTTACTCTTTTATATTCGTTCATGATATGTTGTGACAATTTGTTTGATATATTACATGCCATATCTTGTTATAGGAAATGTTTAAGAGGGTATCATAATGATACCATTAAAGCACGTGCTATTAGAGCACGTACTTATTCCTGCTATCTCACGTTCGTACTTCTGCGTACTCTGTCCCATTTTAATGGATTGGTGAAAACAGACTGTGAAAAAGGTTATTCGTTTTCAAGTTATCGTAATAAATGCTAAGCTCCCTAGGAATAAAAAAATTCTCTTGATTTAGGGACCGAACTGCCCTTTTAATAATAGTCAAACACGTGCATCCTGCACGCACACCATCTCAATAACGTTTAGAGCACGCGCAGAACCGAACCCATGTTCTCAAAACGCGTTTTACCAAATGCGAGGATAATTCGTTTCTTCCAGCAATTCAAGACATGATTGAATGAATTGTGAGATTGCAATACATGCAATTCAATACATGCAACGCAATGAATTGTGGGATTGTCTACAGACGGACGGACGGACAGCTGGACAAACCGATCACATAAGCACATTTCTATATATAGAAAATCTGCTAAAAATAACCAGCTAGGTACAAGCCTGTGGTCCAAACGACTCGTCGATCCAAGGGCTGAGCATAGGATGGGATTGTTTGTACGAGCGAATAGAAATGTCACGACTCGTCAATAACCGTGGAGTACAACACTGGACTGCAGAATAACATCTCTGTATGCACTACACGCTGTAAATGGGCTACAACAGCCGACGGCCAGTCCGAATACCTTTGATCTCCACCCAAAACCGCAAAAAACGTCTCCAATTTGCCAGTGATCACCAACACTGGACCGTCGACGACTGGAAGAAGGTCCGTTGGTCGGATGAACCCCGTTTTCTATTACACCATGCAGATGGCCGATGCAGAATTTGGAGACAACAGAACGAAGCGATGGACCCCTTCTGTCTAGTTTCCACTTATCAGGTTGGTGGAGGCTCTGTAATAGTCAGGGGAATGTTTTACTGGCATATTTTTGGTCCGCTGATAGCTGTAGAACAACGCCTTAATGGTCAGGGCTACCTGAACACTGATGTCGACCACGTTCATCCCTTCATGGCTACTGTATTTCCCTCATCGGCAGGATACTTCCATTTGGACAATGCTCTGTGTCCAAGGCTCATGGAATGGTTCCAGGAGCACGATAATGAATTCAACTTACTCCTCTGTCCACCATAGTCCCCGGATTTAAACCCAATCGAACATCTTTGGGATGAGTTGGAACATCCACCACCATCCAATAACCATCAACTGGGAGCAGCTGTTGCATCCGCACGGACAAACATCACGGAACAATGCTTCCAGCGGCTAATTGAATCCGTGCCAAGGCGAATTCGTGCTGTTATACTATGGTTGGCACAGAACAGTATTAGGGGTGTGTTCCTAATAAACTGGTCATCCACCCTGTGTATTTTATTCAGAAAAATATCTACTCTCGGCAGCAATATACTATGCCGAACGTAATCCCCGTTAAAAAATGCAGCTATAGCAGAATTTGACAGCATTAATCAATCTAGTTACTGAAGCGTTTGCCCCTCACAAAGTTCTCTAAATGGCGAGCATGTGAAAGTCTGATGGAGCCAAGTCTGTTGTATATTTAGGATGAAGGGGATTATGGTGTTCCAAGGCGCTGATTTTTTGTATGCTTCCAATAGACACTTGGCCGACTCGTTGTGGGAACCACGATTAACGAGCGATGGATGCTTAATTTCTGATAAAATTCTTCCAGCTGATGGCAATCTACCTAAGTCACAAGGCCAAAAAAATAATGCATCATCGTCTGAGGAGATCAACATACAGCTATCAGAATCTTCTCCGTAACTATTTCATATTCGTCGATCTCTACTAAGCACTAACACCAGATCTCTCTCATTCACGGCTACCAATTGCTCGCGAACAAGCCTGAGGTGTCTTTCGACCATTCTCCGCTTTCCTGGAAACAGAAGTCCATATGACAACATTTTCTTAATATTCGGAAAATGCCTACAAACGAATTCGCGCTGTCACATGTTTGTCATTTAGAATGAGAAGAGTCTTGACAACGAATGCCGACACGCTAGTTCCGACGTCAAAGGCATAGAACAAATGTATCGTTAGATTCTATTTCCTGGAAAAATCCAAGTATAAAGACACGTTAAATAAGCGTCATTTTAGGTAGCTCATGAAAACCCGTCAGCAATCTGCAAATCGATGGTGTTAAAGATTCTTGAATGATCTAATAAAATTACTGTAAGATAAACATAATGAATATTAAAGGTTAACAGTAAGAGCTTACAGGTATGTATCTGTATATTCAGGGATGAATTGATAAAGTTCGTAAAATTCATCTAAGAATCATCTGAACGTAAATGAACCCATTTAAGTACAAAATGTTGGTTGTTGAAATTAAAACTCAAATAACAGAGTCAACAATTCTTTTCTTGTTCTACTAACTCATTTTAATCCAACTAAAGCCGATATTTGATTCTTAAAAATACCTATAATTAGGTTGCGTAAATCATTAGTAGTTATTCACTTATTATTCCGTTTACTTTGATCATTGTCAAACCGTCACGTACGAAAGGTAAAAGACAAAATTGAATCATAGAGTCAATGAAATGTCACTATCAAAAGTATTCGAAAATTAGCAAATCTCAATTGAAAAGCAAAACTTAACGAAGCTTAAAATTATAATCAAAAGAAAATGAAAAGAATCAGAGTGCTATGAACTGCTTCACTGGTTTTCATTGGCACTTCATTAGTTGCAGAATCTTTTTCTTCTTTTGTGTCTATTCCCCCAACCTTGTCTTTTCTTTCGTTTTACAAATCTCTGATTGGAATACAAAAGTTTCCATCTCCAGAAAAACCCCTCTCATCAGTTGCTTTTCTTTTGATAGAAACAAATTATGTCTTCAAAACTAAATTATGAAGATAGAAATTATATAAATCGTATAATCTTTCTTACAATTCTATAACTTATACAGAGTGGTCAAAAAGTCACAAAATTTCTTAAGATTTTAACAAAAATGGAACAAAATGCTATCTCAAATGTTTAAATAATGGCGTGCATGGATGCTGATAAAGGAAGAATATTCATGCAAATTACATGAAATACGTTTATTACTTAAAATATTCGGTTGAATGTTGAATACGCAGAAATTGCTGTTTTTAAAAGTTCATAATCAGCAATATCAGCCATGCCAAATTCATATCTGAAGAAATTACAAATATTTGGCTGCTATAAGCATCTGGGAAATCTGCGAACGAATTGCAAAGGAGGTTGTATGCTCTGCATCTGGTATTTACAAAATAAGAGCTAGAGTTGAAACCAAAACCTCGATCAGGAAAGGCTGATACATATCTTCCAGAAATGGTCCACATCTTGCACGAATAGCAACTTAACAAGGACTTTCTTTGCGATAAATTCAGCATCGGTGCTTCCTGAAAATAGTCTAATCTACAGTCCACAGGCGTTTAAGAGCAATCCTAACATGAATATGTTAAAATGGCACGCAATCACCGTTGAAATCTGAGCATATTTAACCACCGTGAGTACATATGTGGAAGGCCCGCGATGTTGGACGGAGTTCCTAAGAGCCTTTATAGTTTCAGCAAAAATTTTTTAGTGACATGATTTACATGTAGAAATGTTTCCGTTTTATTTTTTAGTGATCTAGTCATCCGATTTTGATGCGTTTTTAGCACATTTTCATAGTGCATATGTGATCGGTCTGTCCAGATGTCCTTCCGTCTGTAGACAATTCCAACAATGCATTGCGTTGCAATAGGGAGAGTGAATGTACAATTTGTGAATTGCTGAAAGAGAAGAATCATACTTGAGATGATGCGCCTGCAGAATGCACCTGATTGACGATTGTAGAAAGGGGAGATCGATGCCTAAAGCAAAATGATTTCTTTATTCGTAGGGAGCTTATTATTTAATACGATAACTTGAAAACGAATTAACTTTTTCACACTCTGTTTTCACCAATCCATACATATGGGACAGAGCACGAACAAGTTCGATGGAGAGATAGCCGGATTAGGTACAATAGTACCTGCTCTAATGGTACCATTATTCCCCCTTAAAAACTATCAATGCTAATATACAGGGTGTCCAAAATGTCTGGTAACATGGCAGATATCTCAAAGCTGCCAGGTAGGCGAGATATGATGAGCGTGGTTTATAGGTAATAGGGGGGTGGGGAATTCATTGCCGCTCTCAAATTTGACTTTGACCCCCAAATTTAAGGTCATCCATTTGCTAACTTGAAAACTATTAAAGATAGAGTAAAATTTTCAATTGCTACTCTGTAGAGCAACATCACATTAGTCTAAAAACAATTTTTAATCACACCCTTCCCCTTGAAAGATTTTGAGAAAATGGGCGATAAAGAGTCACTCAAGGTCAACTTGGGCTGGCCAGGTTGGCTGAGGTTTCTAACACCTTTGAATTGCAGTGAAGCACACCGTTGGGAATTTTCTTTCCTTGGCTTGTGGAGAAGAGGTTTCGTTCCTTCAATCTCTATACATGTATCCACAGATTTTGAAGGTTAGTTTATTATATTTTTATATACTTTTAGCGAAAATCCTTCTTGTTTTTATTGTGCTCATAATTGAATGCGGAACGAGTTGTAATTGAAAATTGGTTCCTCTCTGTTACATTTTTAAGATAATTTTGTATATATCCTAATTTTGCATAATCAGGTCATCGGAGGTTACCAAGAGATAGCTTACCCACCACTTCCTATTTGTTGGCTGCAACAGATTGTTAAATTCCACGAAATTTACCAAGTAATTTATCAGACTTTTCGACCATTGTCCAGTCTTATAACATCGAATGTGCACTCGAGCGCGGGTATAAAGTAGTCGGTTAAATACTTATTTGTAACGTTTCAGTTTTAATTTACAAGCAATAACTTAAATTCTCAATATACAGTTTTCAATATACAGTTTTTCTAACTTAACCATTTAGCATGTTTCTGTACCATGTGTTGCCAGAAATATCCGGACACCCCTTCGAAATGGGTACCTGCTGATTTACATGGATTAGTCCGGACTAAGGTCCACGTAATGTTTACTCAATTATAACAAAGTTTAAACTCGAAAACTGTGTATAAATTTCAAATAGATGACTTCACTGAATCAGCTGAACAGCCAAGTATCTAGCGGCTCGAACGGCTTTCCGATTCCTGACTGCTTATATGAGAAAGTCTTTGATTTGGTGCGCTTGAGCACTTTTAGTAACTGATAAAATCTTGAGTGACGAAAACGTTATTGAAACAGCTGTTAAAGAACAGCAGATTGAAGCGGTTACAAAAGTCTTATGTCTAGGGAAGTTGTTTCCAAAAATAAAGGGTCCACAGAAAGCTAAACTAAAATTCACTGGCCCACAGAAAGCTTGCTTTCTAATTTTTCGCAGAGATGTCGATGATTTTACCTTGCCTGTACTCTTTATTCTGAGATGTCCTTTCCACGCAACGATTAGTGGCTGCTGTTATAAGGATGGATAAGATTTAAAGATCAGGATTAATTCAATAAAATTTAGAAAAATATAATAGCAATAGATTATTTCAATTACGCTGGAATTGAAATCACTGAATGTTTGTGAAATACAACTAAGTAATAAAAATATATATATTCTAAAGTGATCGAATATATATGCTCTTATCTATCTTGTTAAAATATTCATTTATATATTCAAATTAAATTATTTTATATATTCATCCTTCTATTCTTTTAATGAGCGACTTAATAAGAATGTGTAAGAATGAATTTTATAAGAAAAGAAGAGCACTTCGTTTTTTTCCCCTCTATGCTTTTTTCTCTTTTAATTACAGTGCATCTCTTATTTTTGCGAGAGAGAAAAGTTCCCTGTTCGTTGACGTGCCATTCAAGATCCGAGTTTCACGGGTTACTTGATCCCAGGGGGTTAAAGCGAAAAAAAGGAAAGGAAATATACGGGCGACATAAAAAAGTAAATAATAAATAAAGAGGATGGATCTACAGAAAACAAAAGCTCTAATGCCGGGCGACGAAGGGAAAGAGCTACAAAGCTAAAAAGAGACGAAAGATGAAAAAACCGCAATAATAATATGTTACCAGCATTGTGTGAAACTATGTAGAAAGCATTTTTAAAATATTCTATATTCTAGTGTATATGTAGAATATGATCTTTATAGCCTAGCATTTTTGGCGAGGTACGTATATTTTAATAAAGAACAGAAGGCGACTTGGAACACTTTAATAATGAGATGAAAACTAAACTAATTAAAAAATATAATAAACCAGTTGAGAATGCGGGAGCTAGCATTATCAAAGCAACGAACTTTAGAATTTAAAGTGAATTTTATCGATGATGATAAAAAGATAGGGGCTCGGTCTATGAGACATTCATATTCTACTTTTTGACGAGCTTTAACCTTTTGCGGCATGGCATATGCAATTGTGCATTGCCTATTTGAAAGCATTCAGTTCATTTTTAAACCGACAAATGGATGCTAACAATAACATTACTGTTTGGACAAACATCTTGCCAAGGCGAATATAGGAGGTGAAAACTGTGTGATTTATTTCTACGGTGTAAAAATATAATACACTTGTTGTCCAAATGAAATTCTATAATAAAGGTATAACAAGGCAAATGCTATAGCAACTGCTCAAAACGGCCCCCGGTTCGTTGAATTGTCGTAACTCTTCGTCTACTAGAGGACACCTTCAAACCCTTATAACTCCAGAAAGAAGCGTTTTCGACTACATGTTCACAGATATTTTCTGCATGTTTTGGTTCCTAGAACATAACCTGAAAGTTTGTACAAATCATTCTAAGAGACCTTGTATAATGAAGCCGCGCATGCTACTCCTTTGTAACGGTTGAGGATGGTCAATCACCGAAACGCGTTTCAATTTATTAAAAGTAATGTTCCATACAAGTTCTTTCTGCTTTTTATTATTCAAAGATGAGAAAGCTTCATTAACGAACAGCTGTCTTACGACTTAAATAAATAAAAATATTTTGAGAATATTGCAATAATCTGAATGACATGTTGAATTTCATAGTACGAGGAGATATCTGAAAATAACGCCAATTATTTTTTAACGGAGAAAATATAGCCTCTGTGTAAAAGTTAACGTTGCCAAAATGAAGGCTGAGTAAACGCACAGACATTGCATAACAAGAATAATTCCTGTGTACGCGCAACTATGTGCTACCTGTCGTTTAAAAATGGCCGTCGCTGTCATATCATTTACAGTGGAAGAACAGCGAACTCTTATAAGGATTCTTTTCGAAAAAGGTATGAAACCCGCTGAAATTCATGGAGAAATTGTAGAAATTTACGGTGCCGACTGTCTGGACTATTCCGATGTGAGCAAATGGTGTAACATATTTCGGGAAGGAAGAGTTAGCCTTGCCGATAAACAGCGTTCTGGGCGGTCTGCGTCGCTGCAACACTAGCCGCAACACAATTAAACTATCGAGGACATTAACAACACAGGCAGAGAAAACCATGCATTCCTTGAAAGAAGTGAAGGAAACGTTTCACATATTCTATGGATCTGCATGGGAAGTTTGGACATCGCAAAATTTGTTCGCGTTGGACTCCAAAAAGTCTGACACCAGAACAGGTAGACAACAGAATGCCGTGCAGTCTGCAAAATCTACAGCGGTACAGCCAGAAGGAAAATGCGTTTCTGAATGGGATTGTTACAGGAAATGAGTCCTGGGTCTTGCACTTCACACCGGAGCGTAAAACTGCAACCATGATTAAAAAATATTCAAATTCTTCGGTTCCAAAAAAAATTCTAAGTTTCTCCTTCAGCTGGAAGATTATGCGTACAGTTTCTTGGGATATACAAGGCATACTACTCGCAGACTTCCTGCCTCATGGGTCAACCGTCAACGCCGCTACCTATTGTGATAAGTTGACTAAACTGCGACGTGCTATTCGGGATAAGGGACCAGAAAGAGGAAACGATGTTCGATTTCTTCAAGACAAAGCCCGCCCGCATCTAGCCAACGTCGTCTAAGCAAAACTGGTCCGTTTCGGTTGGGAGGTTCTGGACCAGCCGGCCTACTTTTCGGACTTAGCGCCCTCGGACTACCACCTCTTTGGTCTAATGAAGAGATTTCTAGATGGTCAGAGGCTTGAGACTTACGAGAAACTCAAATCTGCCGTATGTCATTGGCTGTATTCACAGTCGACAGAGCTCTATGAGCGGGGAATGCTGAAACTGGTGCAGCGTTGGGATTAATGCCTAAATTGTCATGGCCTATGTGGAAAAATAGATAAAGACGTGTAGTTTCAGTTGCACTTAGAAGGGAACTACCGAACATGTACCTCACAGATTCACACCAAATTGAAATATTTTACTCATCTAAAGCTACTATTGATGCTTGCAAAATAAGAAAATGCTAAATTTTGTTTTTTCAAAATAAACCGAGAAAACGAAATATTTTGAGCACACAGCCATTCCATTGTTAAAGCGGTGTGTTTGTGTATTAGTTCGCTCTAAACTTCTTTCTTTCACTACTCAACAATACGCAAGAATCCACTTCACTTGAAAGCACGGTCTATAGATATTCATGGTCATCGAGCTTCGGCCATTTTTCATTTTTTCGAGAAGCTAAGGAAAACAGATCGCGCCAGGTGCCGCATAGATCGCACTAAGGCCGGCCGCAACCTACGATAAAGATTTTCATTGAAACTGAATATGAAAATAAAGTTTCTATTTGCCGATAGGGCGGCGCTGCAGGTGCAGTTGGGCCGATTGTACATGCAGCGCCACTTTTCAATAGAGTTCCCGCCCTACCGGGAGCTAGAAATTTTAGCTTTATTTTAACAATGGAGCTCGAAGACCATGAATATCTATAGACCGTGCTTGAAAGCAACGCTATCGAATCCAAGTTATGCATGCGCTCAAAAAACTGCATCGTGCAATTCCGTGTACGTCCCTTGTTGTTTAACTGTATGTTTTGTAATTTTCATTGAAAAAAAATGAAGGTCATTGTTTTTTGATATCTCCTCGTAGATAGATCTTTCTTAAAAAATACATGTCTTCGTTTTACAGAAATAAATAGCAGTCTGCTTCTTTGACATAGTTTGGTAGTTTTGCATGTTGCCTACAGCAAATTGGATAATTATCGGAATACCGAGGAAATGTGCACAGATGATTTTAGTTTATAGGCTGTCTCGAAGTCTTAAGCATTATATTATTACAGCTAGGAAAACCTATATAACTAAACATTTGGCCGCTAACTTATAGAGATGTTAGAAATTAAATATTATTACCCTTGTTCTAATCTTTAACTAAATTGCAAATAAAGGTTTTGGCTTTGAAAAAAATTCCTTAAAATTATAATCAATATTTTTTAACATTATGTTAGTTTCCAAATCTTACTGGCCACAAACTTAAATAGTATTGTTTTGACATAGAATACGTCTTACGTTTCGATACTGGGATGCCACGCTTAAATCGTTTTCATGTCAAGAAAAGTGTTGATCATGAAAACTTTTATAACTTGAAAACTATTAATGATAGATGAGAGTTGACCACTTTGAGTAATTCTATGTAACTATAGTACATTGGATGGCTGATGTTTAGTACATTTGATGTTTGCGCGAAATATTAATTCTAATCTGTTATCATTTGTATCATACTTCTCTTATCATAGACCAGTGATTTGGAAGTTGAGAATGCTTTATAATTATGATTTAGTTAAAAATAATGAGTCTGGTTAAAAATTAATGATATATTGCAAGTATATTCGTTGTTTGAACATTTAATTCCAGAAATTAAATTTCTTAAATCTTGTTGAACAAAATTATTTCTTATTTGTCATGTGGCCACAGGACGTATTCTACAACTTAACTAGCGGCCGTGTCTCAACACAGCCTCTTACAATTTTTCTTATTTTTTTACTTATGATTATAGGTCCTCTCGTTAAAAAAATTTGGATCATAAAATTTTGACGTCTCTCTAACAGTTTTGCCTGCGAGATGGCACCCAACAACTGCACCTCTTTGGAAGTCTGAAAGCTCTTTTCTTTGAGACATTCTTACAGCATTCACGCAAGCATCATCTCATAATAGCATACCGTCTGTCATGTAGTGCTGGGAAGAATGCCAACAGTGAAATTGCAAAGGAATGTCCCATTTTCATGCAAATCAGGCTTGTCCCATGACTTTTGATAGTGTATAAATGAATCCAAAAGATTGTTTAACAAAATTATAGTAAAGACAAAGTTCCTCCCTATAACATCCTGGACATCACGCTAATACATAAACAAATCAGTTTCAAATCCCGTATAATAGTCATTTGTATTCCCAAAACATACGAGAAAAAATAAACAGATCAATAATTAGATATACAGATCTCTTACATGAATGAAATGCCAATGGAAAACCGACAGAGTACATATTGTTCCTTTTGTTCTTTATGCACCTATGTTCATCTGTGGAGAATATTGACTATAAAAATCTTACAAGAAGCCAGAATCGTGAACACATGCCATAGAAAATTCCTATACCTAGAAAAGTGATAATTTTACAGATGTATAATTTTCCCTCTCTTATCATAAGCCCTGAAGGCTTAGCGTATCTTAGCGTATCTTCCACCTATAGGACTTGACATTCGAACTTCGCTAGAAGTTGATCTATATACTGTACTGTTATATTGATTAAAGGGAATGAGCGCAGATTCATTCGCAAATTATTAGGAAAGTTTAGTCCACCCAGTTGGTATAAAACTTTCCTTATTATGGGTAAAGTTTTCGCAAAAATAATCGTCCAAAAAAACTTAAGAAGATTGAATCAGTTTCAGAACTTTATCTAACTCTTAATGATCGAGTATAAAGATTTTTCTGGCTTTTTTATCTTTCTTTTTTTCTCCTTTCGCATTCTTTCTTTGGGAATCTCTCTTTCCCAATTTTTTTCTCTCTGTCCCTTTTTATTTTAATCATCAGATGCTGTAGAACAGAAGTCGACAGGAGCGTTCGTTTTCATCCTGATTCTTCTTCCTCCCTCTCCTCCTCCAAGTAATTAACCGAGAACGACGATAGCTAGAGAAAAGGAGCCGTGTCCGTCAAACCATTAGAATGACTAATGCGTTTAGCGCCCAGCTGAATCTCCTCGGCCTAATGAGAAGACTCTGCCACGGGCGAAAGCCTCATCGCCGACCGCCCCTGATAACGCCCTGGTCCGACAAAAAAAAAATACTGCCCCGCTCCTCCCTCACCCTCGCCGCTTGCCAACCTACATTGGTCGCTATCATCTTTCCTCAAAAGTGCAGGAAAGGGGTCAGTTACGTTCACGCCTCGTCTTTTTCACGGGGTCGTTATATAATGGGGCTTGTTTGCTTTCCCGCCAACGCCAACTTACCCTTCTCCTGCCTCCTCGGCGTTTAGATGGCGGCAACGCCTTCCCTCTCCACCATCCAAAAAATTCAATTTTCTTATGGACGGGAACTTCCAAGCTATCACCGGAACAAAGAATAAGGGGAATTTTCTTCTAATGGAAATATTGTGGGATACTTTAGATAATGATACTTTTAACGTTCTAGCGCTATAGTTGCATAAATTGTCGAGGAACAGGCATGTTATTAAAGATAAACGTGTACAAAATCAAACAGAGAAAAAATGTCCTAGAGTTCCTATATATTGTCATTAAAACTAGCGACACAATTCATTTCTTCATGAACTCTCCAATGATTAAAGTAGATTCCAAAATTAAGAAACAATAAAACTATGAAATGTGTATTTGCATAGAAGAGTTTCGTTTATTTTAATACTTGTATCAGGTTGATGTCGGTTTAGCACGTTTGAGTTTAGAGCAGCAATAAAGACAAACAAAATACTTTTTTTATTCATCAAAATATGATCCATTGGCAAAAATAACCTTCTCCCGCCGACCGGGAAGCTTTAAAATTTCTGATTTAAAGAAGTTTTGCTTCCGTGAGGAGATGAACTTATTGAAAGCAATTTCAACATCATTTTGATTATAAAAACTTTTTTTGCGAAGACAATTTTGTTTAAGGTCAGAGATAGTCATTTGGAGAAAGATCTTGGTGAGTATAGTGGATGTTGCAAAGTTTCATATCCTAACTCCTCCAAATTTTGTTTGATTAATTTTGCTGAATGACGGCGAACGCTGTCATGAAAGAAAACAGATCCTTATCTGTTTACACATGAAAGATGTCCTTTTGCAAAGTTTCTAGTGAAAAATATCAAGTTGCTGGGAATATACCTGAGCATGATTTGGCAAGGTTTAAGAAATTCGTGATGCATGAATCCAGCAATTAACCACGAAGCTGTTAACATAGCCTTCTTGATGTGGAGGTCAAGTTTGACCTTTTAATTTGGAGAAGCATCACAGCCTACCCATTGTCCTGAACGTTTGAAAATGTCATACAAAATCTATTTCTCGTTACGCGTCACAATTAAATTTAGGAAAGCGTTAGTTTTATTCCGCAAAATGACTGAAGAACAAAAAACAATAAAAAAAAACAAAAAAACAAACGCAGTGTTCTGTTGTCTTCGCTCAACTCATGGCATACCCATTTTTCCAGCTTGCATACTTTATCAATTTGCTTTAAATATTCACTAATATTTGTATTTTCAATGATAAGCCTGGATTCAAGTTCTGGTGACGTTAGCCGAGGATTTGAATCCGCTAATGGTTTTCAACTTCCGATGAGCATCCGGGCATCTCGCCCCTTTTGCAATGTAAGTTGTCACTGGGGATTTAGCCTGTTGCTTACAATTTTAAATATTATTAAGCTAAAATCAGTTTGGAATGCGTAGTACTGCATTACCATAATGATGTTACTTAAAAACATCGTTACTACGAGGGTAAGTCATATAAGTCGCAAAATGAAATTTCTTCAAATTCCTGCAATGTTAAATTGTGGTAGGAAAAACGTTCGTTCCAATAATCCTATATGCAAGTTTAATGTACACGGCGCTAGTAGTCACGTTTTCGTGCGGCGGTGAGTCATTCGTGTATCAAATGGGCAAGACAGCAGATGTGTTAGCTGATTGTGCCCGTGATGAACACCGGGCCGTAATTTAATTTCTGTGAGCGCAGGGAAAATCTGCTGAGCAAGTGCACGAGGAAATGTACCTGTTTACGGTAACAAAATGTTTATCCTTGAAAACGGTTTACTCAGTGGAGATCATCTGTTGGATGACATCGCTCGTCCACACAGCGCCAATATCGCATATGGTCCGGCACCATCCGACTTTCACCTCTTCGGCCCACTGAAGAATCACCTGGGTGGTCACCGGGTTCCAGGATATGGAGGTCTGTCGGGAGGTTACCAACTAGCTACTACGCCAACTATAAACTTTCTTCGCTCCTGGCTTTAAGGGACTTCATTACGTTGAAACATAAACCAGATTTCAGCAGGTAAGTTTTTCAACTTTCATTTCTATGCCATTTTGCGACTTATATATTGATTTATCCTTGTATATTCGCGATCATCATCAAAAATGAATAAAACTTATAATAGGCACATCACGTTAACCGCCATTTTGATCATGTTTCCGAATAGATAGGATATGTGTCTATTATAACTTTTACTTACTTTTTGATGCTCTAAAACCTACAACAGATCGATCCACTATTGAACTTACACTTTGTTACACATAACTGCAGCCCAGTAGGAACTTTTCAGTGAACAATATAGCGAATAGTATTCATATATGCAGGATGGCCCAAAAAAGTATACACATTTCAAACTGTATAAAAGTTTTTTTTTATTGATTGATTGTATCCAATACGTCCATCCAGGGCCTGTATGGCCACAAGCCGACGAATAGGGTCCCTGGATGGACCTGGATTAACGACTGCTCTAAGAAGGTCGCAGCAGCCGGGGGGCGGGGGGGGGGGGATGAAGATCCGTTTTTCACTTGATGGTTGTTGCCCATCCAGTGACTAGCCGTGCCTGATGTCGCTTAACTTCCCTGAAGTTGTGTTCAGTCGAAGCCCACCAGGCCACGGCCTCCCCCCACTGATTTCATACAGACATGAAGGGATGAATATAACTCCTGTTTGACTTCTACAATTACGACAGGTGTTCAAAGTGATTATCATAAGCGTCGAGATACTTTTGAATACGCCGAATATTTACTCCTATTCATTTCTCTAGCAAACTCTTATCAAGCAATCTCCTTCGTCTAGTGGCAGGGTGGTCTTCATTCAATCTTGGGATGTAAGCTTTTGATTTTGCTGTTACGAAAGCAATGGCGCGAACTGGACGATGATCAGTTGGAGATAGGAAAGAAATAGCGCGTTCTGTGCTTGAGATCATGGAATAGAGGTCGGCTTGGCTGGGCTTTTTCTGGATGATGTGCTTCAGACTTTTGTCCAGGAGACAAAACGAGGAGACTTGCAAGTGGAGACAACTAGTAAAATGTGTATACATTTTTTGGGTCACCCTTTTTATAAGAATAAAAAGTCTTTTTAAATTATGTAATTAAAAATTAAAATTGAAATTTTATTATTTGCAAAGATATCCACCTACATTGCTTGTACAACTTCAAACTCATTCACGCCATAGTTGTTTTGCGCTCTCGACATCTTGTTTACATTCACTCTATAAGAAAGAAAATTAAAACCTCTTTTCAGTAAGACATGTAAGGAAGTAAACTAATTTTAAATCGTATGCTAATACTTTCGTAAGATGGTAATGAAAATTTTATCGACAAAAATTGTATTTCAGATTACACAGGCCAACAAAAAGTAACTATTTAAAGTCATCTTTAACGTTAAGAGCTAATTCTTATGCTTTTTTATTGTGCTGAATCCGTATCCGAGTTCAGTTCTTTCCTATCACCCACAGATTTCTCGTTTTTCAAAGAAAAACTTTTCTATTATTCAGAGTTTGGGGCCTGATAAATTTCCTTGTGGCCCAAAAATATGGATACTTTAACCGCTTCTCTTCACACCCATTTCTTTAACATTGCAGTCTATATGTGCATAACTTGGAAACGTCACGTGATAGATAAAATCTAAAAGCAGATTCGGATTCAGCACACGAAACACCATAAAATTAAGGCAAATTCATTCATAATGAGTTTTCATCGCTGGCCTGTGTTATTGGAACTATCAATATTATAATTTATAATTTAATTTCAGAGAATTAAAATAATGAGGCATTAACATCAAAGAATTCAATGACATTATTGTGTGTTCATTACTATTAGACCCGATAATAGTAAATGAAAACACTGAAATGATAGGTCTTATTTTCGTTTAATTATATTTAGTATTCCATGACAACAAACGAAAATCAATAAAATGTACCTGAGTAAATTACACATTACTTTTAATGAAATAAATTACACACGTTTTCCAATTAATTGGAATGGTTTATTTTTTACCAAATAATATTAATAATGAGTTATTTTAATTGCTGATAAATAATAACAAATGATAAAATATCGAATTGTTTGTGTAATCTTATTGGCAAAGTCCGTTGTGCCATTCAAGCTAAATTTGCGCACTGATATCGCATTTTAGAGAATGTATGAAATAATTTACAGTTTCCGACTTCGAATAAATAGCATATTAGTAATCTAAATAATCCCATGAGGATTAAGCAAACTCAGAAGCCGTTCTAATCATTTCGGCGTTTGCCTATAAAAGCCCGTCAAACTAAAGTAAAGATTTACGTAAACAACCTTGTATCGAAATCATAACTAGTGACGGACGTAGAAGAAAAAAAGGACTAGACAAAAAATCCCAGGAATGAAAATAATAAATAATAAAAATAATAAAAATTGAACACAGGCTAATATTACCCTGAAAAAAAGCTGACGTTTCGGATAGAGGCTGTCGTTTGTCAAAGCAAAGAGGATAACAGAGAATCTTTTTTTCAGGGTCTTACCACTCTGTGTTCAATTTTTATTATTTGGATTATTTATTAAAACAAAACTAGCTAATGTTATCCGACGTTGCTTCTTTGAGAATTCCAGAAATATGCAAAATTTCAAAATCAAAATATTCATTAATATTATACATTTGAATTCTCTATCCATATTTTTTTCAGTTTTCCCGTCTGGGACGAAAATGTTTACTTGGTTCGGCGCCCCCACGATGGAGCGAGCGACTTATTGTTGACCAAGCGGAAAAGAGGGAGATCCTTCTATGGAAGGTGGACGTTATGTCAATTCCTTTTAAATTAAGGAGAACTGGGAAATCACTAATCCACATAACGAATCTTTATCTGGGAAAAATCAAAATCTATGCTAGACAAACTGGCTACCAAGAAGAAGTCATAAATAGCATCATCAGAAACGTACAACGCAAGGTAGCCATTCAGAATATCACGACACTAGGCAACAACAAAAATGAGACTTAGGACGGGTGATACTCCCCTATAACAAACACCTCAATAAAGGAATGGCCAAAATAGCCAAAGAATTTGGTCTAGAAACTAAACACAGAAGCTCGGACACGTTGAGCCGAAGATTAGGCAACCCCAAAGACGTCATACCCGCAGACATAAGACGTGGTGTCTACAGACTAGCATGCTCAAAATGTGAAGCGGTTTACTACGGGCAATCCCGTAGAGCAGTCTGCAAAAGAATTAAGGAGCAGCTCTCCTACATCAGGAATGGAAATTACGGCATCTCCAGAGTTGCAGACCATATTCTGGACCAAGGACATGACTACCGACTAGACGACCTGAAGGTTATCCACAGTACGAGAGACCCACAGCTGCTGAATTTCCTCGAGAGGTATGAGATCGCCAGAGAAGAGCCAAGTAGACTATTGAACAGTGATAAAGGACCACTTGACATATTCCAACTAAGGACTGTTGCTAAACTGTGCAAGTTCAAAACCCATCAACAAACAATGACGCCACTCCAACAGATGACCAATGACCAACAACCAGCAGTCAGCAATGTACCGATTGGATCCCCCTAGTCTTAAGGTTTTAAACATTTCTATCATTACACTTTGTTCCTTTTCCTTGTATACTATTGGAAAAATTATGTGATTGGTTTAATTTAATTTATGTGATTGGTTTAACTTACCTATATAAGACCTGTAAAGCACTCACTTGCCATCAATGAAACGTTGTTTCTCTGATCTAAAGCTTCCATCGGATGCTGAAGAAGGCAGCGTGGCTGCTGAAATATGTATCCATCGCAATAAAGATTTGTTATGTGGATTAGTGGTTTACCAGTTTTCCTTAATTTGATGTCCATCCACAGTATCTGGCCCTCGGTATTTTGTTTTCAATTCCTTTTCTTTGGATATGAACACCGAATCCAATAACAACTATTTGTATCTTAACTGCGAGATCATCAACGAAGCACACTTTTGATGCCAACAATCCTACATGATTTCCCATTATTCAGGATTTTTTCAATATCATAAGAAAAGGTAGGATATAAATATGTAGACTGAGCTTAGAATATCTAAATGCTAAAACAATTCCGAAAAAGAACCATATCTCAACAACCGCTGGCCTGATTTATACGAAACCTAAAAGGCTATAAAACAAATATATATTTAAATATTGCACTCTTCATTGATTTCCGCTACTCTTCGTGCTTCCAGTCATACAAAGAACATTTCTTGGATGGCATAATCGCAGGTCCAAAATTTTGATCATTACGGAAGCACAGGACAAACAAAGCATTGAAAGTTTTCTTAAAATCTGCTCTTGTTGCAGCTCTTCTATTCGCTGTTTATTTTTCAAAGTTTTCCCAGGCTTCGGCATATCAATTCTAACGCAATGGTGGCGATATCCAATGTGTCTGCTGAACCATCACTACATAGATAAAGAATTATTGCCCACTGTAACGTCATACATTGTTACATCATTATTAAAAGGACAAATTTAAGACTTATTATTGGTAGAAATACAATTAATAAATATCTTTTTGGTGTGATGTAACAATAAATGACGTTTCGAACCGTGACCACCGAAAGAGGAAGCCTCCACATTGAAACTTAATAAATTGTTGCATCATCGTAGATACTGCAAATTCAGGGCTCATCTTTGGTAGAAATACGAATAACAATGCACTCACTATCTATGACGTTTCAATGTGGATGCCTTCTCTCCCGGTGGTCACGGCTGAACGCAGAAAGAAAGGCTGAACATTAGTCGGCATTAAAGGTGATTTACACCTAGTTACAACAGACATTTAATGCCTATAGCGCGATCATATTGGCTAGCCCGGTTGCATTCTTGTATTGAAGTTTTCATCGTGCCGTATCTGTTAATAAGTAACTGGTTTGTCTTATTTCCATAACTTAGGTATTAAGGAATTCGCACGGAAAAAGAAAAATCGCTTAATTTCACTAAATTCCACAAAATAGGGATGACCATGATTCTATTGGGTTGTCGGGAAAGTCATGACGCTTTTTTGTAAGATTGACGCAAGTTCGTTTTGGGGGGAGGGGGTACTAGAGTCATTCGCATCTATATTATTGCTATGTCATTTGATAGCTGATCATCATTCTTAAAAAAATGAGCTATTTACTTGAGTTTTGGATAGCTTACAACAAATTGAATATGGAAGACCAAGTTTTGCGTAAAAAGCTTGTGAAAACTTCCGTAAAGTGTACGGTTACAATGCTCTACAAGAACGTCGAGGATAACTCGCCGTAAACGACTCGAAAGCAGACATTCATCAGAAAAAGATTATGCTCTCAGTGTGGTGGGATTTTAAAGGTGTGTCATGTTTTTCGAACTCCTACCAAAGAAACCAAATAATTAATTCAGATGTATACTGTCGACAATTGGTCAGTTTGAACAAACCCTTCATCCAGAAACGTTCAGAGCTCGTTAATTGTAAAGGGGTTGTGTTCTCTCACGACATCGCGAGGTCACACCTAAGTCTAACCATCCATCAGATGTTATTGGAGTTTGGATAGGATGTGTTGCCACACTCATCATACTCGCCTGATCTTACGCTGCCAGACTTCCACTTGTTTTCGCTCTGTTTAAACTCCTTGCATGGTATAACATTCAATTCACTTAAGGCTGTAAGTCAACAACTTGTTCAATTTTTGGCCGATAAAGACAGGTCCTTCTATAGACGAGGAATTATGAATCTCACTGAAAGACGGCAAAAGGCTATCGAACAAAAAGGACAATGCAGCCGAATCTCGATTCACTGCTTTTGTGGAACAACTGAAAAAATACGATGAATGCGAGAAAACAATCCTTTCTTCGCTTATACAGTGTATGGATATGCAATACAAGAAAATTAGTGTTCACAAAATAATTTGATTATTTATTGGAAGCTTTTCCTTTGATATTAAACAACAAATTTTCAATGTTTATTATGTTTGCTTGATCAGGTTCATTTATATCATGAGCATATAAAAAAGTTCTCCTATTTCGATTTCAGTATCATCGTCTTCTTCACAGACGTTATCTTACCTGTCGTCCACGCAAATTCTGTTTCCCGCCTCATAGATTTTCCACCTTATCATAAATTTCTTCCACACTTAACACCAGACGTCATGAGATTCTCATCCTCGGGCACGTAAGCACCAAGAGCCAACGCTGCGGGCGCGTTGTTAAATTGAGCGGAGATTCAGCTAGCGCTCAGTCTATTCTTACTCATTTTAGCAACAACACGATGTTAATTTCTCATTTGTTTCAAACAGGTTGATGAGAATATTCAGCCAATCATTGAAGCGAATCAGCTTTACGTCATCTTTATAAATCGAACAATGAAAGCTGAGCGCATAGTCTTGTTTTGTCTTGTACAGAACGATAATCTGCGGCACTTACTCCTTCGAAGGATTTTGAGCGCATAGTCAACAAGGAAGTAGGCTATGCGCTCTTTTTAACACGATACTGTTTTAAGGCTGGACATCATTCTACAAAAACCGAGATGCAAAAAACGGCGCTAAAAAGCGTTACGGAAACAATTTTGCATTGTTGTTGCACGTTTAAACATTGTTGGCGCTGGCTTGAAGCACACACCGGAACTGAAAAGTGGAGCAACAATTTTTATTTAAATCTTTATTACAGAGATATTATGAAATATATTGAATGTGTGGTAACAGACGGCGCCACTATACTTCGTTGTCTTATGTGGAATAGCCGAACGTTTTGCTTTCAGTGTTTTGAATGAAGACTATTGAATCCTAGTGTCTTGAATAAACTCTTCCATTGCAATAAATATATTTTATTATTCATAATTTATTATTTTGAAACATTGAAAAATCAAATAAATGTTTATTAAGATCTTTTGAAGTCTTCACCTTTTTTAAAATTTATGGGCTTTGAAGTGCTTCATTTATTTCTACAGATTCTTTCCTTCCTCTCTATACTTAACAATAATGTTCCGGTCGAAAAGAACGTTACCGTGATGCAATACTCATTAGGGATGAAGCAATAATTTTAATTTTTCGTCATACAAAATACACTCACTTTGTAATTTTAGACACTGCGAAAAGCTTACACGTGCCGTGTTTGGGGTCCCAGATTCGATTATGAGCACAAACGCGAGTAAGGAGACGCACATTAACCACAAGACGTCGTGTTTACTCGACATATCGAGAGACTCGATACCCGTGCTTATATTTCATACTTTAGTTATTATAAGCCCTTATTCTGTATTCCCGATGTACATGATTCTGTAGACTCATCCATTGATAAATAAATAAAAGGTTTATGTACTGTATAAAATATTTATTTCTTTGTTGCATCTAAAAACATTATCATGATTCAATGCTTCGGACTGCAAATTCGAAACTAAGTCCCCTATTGTGTTTTTTAAATGAACAGTGATGAAGATAATAATATAAGCTAGCTATATTATAATTAGGTTTAACTCGTGTGTATGGTATTTTAATGATAGATACGGATTTTATTATCATAGTTTCAATAACAGTTGCGCAGGGACCACCGACGATTCTGAGAAAACGATATATCCGGGAACGATAGATCGAGTTTCGACTGTATACGGTATCATTGATTAATCTTTATTCTTTATATAAATAAATGATATTTGAAAAACAAAGTAAAAGTCATAACTTTTCCAATAACCCAATATAACATTCCACTGTAGCAGATGGCGCAGAGCATTCTTGTTTTTCCCTCGTGCGGATTTCTGAATAAATAAGTTACAAAAATAAGATAAATCGTTGGATTAAGCAAACGTGATACAGTAAAATTCCATAGATTTAGTCTCAGGTAAATCTCCAAAGAAGCGTTACGTAGCGTCAAACCTCATCTCTTCTTATCTCTCTGAAATGCTATATAACGCTGTCCAAAACAATTCCCCTCTAGCGTTACGTAAGTTATGGAAGGCCTCTAAATTTAGTAATAGTAATAACAACAAAGTAATTACTAGAAAATTTTATAGCTCGTCTTTTAGCATTTGTTACGTCGTTTTTTTCTCGCATTATGAATGCCTTCGAACTGATAAGTAAATTCCATTTACGCAGTGCACGGAATTTTCCGTGCAATTAAAAAAATTCTCCCATTTCTAATCAACGTCAGAGTCGTAAAAACTTAGGTTTAGAGCTTTTTAATTGCGTCGGGTACACCTTGAAAGTATGTTCAAAAGTTTTGATTATTCCTTCTAAATTTTAAAGCCGTCTTTAAATCAAGCTGTAAACTTTCCAAACTATCTATTTCTCGTTTTCATATTTTTTATATCTCTTTCCCTCTTCTTGATGTCTTCTACCTAATTACAATATCTTCAAAGAAAAATTCCTAATTTCCCTCGACGAAGAATCTTCCATTGCTCACTTGTTTGACTCGAATTTACGGTTATATTTTAAACGTGGAATAAATTCCTTTTCTCTTACAGAATAACTAAACTGCGAGAGAATTATTAACAACATTTAGCACCTTTATAAAAGGCATTTTAAAACACTTGTTTAACTCCCAGTCGCAGCTTTTCACTGAAGGAAGGCATTAAATACAACTTCATCCGTTAAAGGAATATTTAATAAGCACATGGAGAATAATTAACTGAGATTGATCATAATTCAAGATAATTTGTGCTGAGATCCTTTTGAGCCATGGTTCATTAATTCTTCTAGTGTTTGTTTAAAGTGCTTGTTCAGAATTTGGAATGAAGCTTCCTGCCTCGTATTTAACTTAAACAAAATATTTTCATACAAATATTGCTTTGGAATGCAAAGCCTTTCTCGCTGAATAGTAAATTCGCTTAATCTTTAAAAAACTATGAATAGCGAGACCTCAGGAAGGCATGTAAGATACATTTGCTTTGCAAGTGATTAAATCTTAAAGTCATAAATGTTAAGGTGAATAGAAAAAATATATCTTATAGAAAATTTCTTTACGTATCATGTTTTATTCTTCGTGAATAGAAAAATATTCAAAAAATTTCAAAGTTAATTTTTTAATATAAGACCGAAACGACTTCAGTTTAAATTTTTTAAATCTGAAATTTAAAAACAAATTATAAATTTAAAAGAAAAATGTTAATAAGTTTGAACATCGAAACCTTACAGAAAATGGAAGAAATTTTATCTCTTATTTATAATACTCGCTTTTACTTTTTTATTTTTAATGTGGCCCGAAGAGAAAAGAGCAAGTTTTTGGAAAACTTGAGATAAAATTTAATCTTTTCTCACAGAAATTTCGGCCTTAATCCCCAATTTACAGAGGAGTATTGCAGCGGTGCTTCTGTTGAAGAATGATAACAAGAATGAAACGAAAAGAGAAGAGGTTATTGAAAGTTAAAGGAGCAAAGGAAGAGGAAAAAAATAGAGAGAAGAAAACGGAAAAGAGAAATGTCATGATTGAAAGAAAAGAAAAAAAAGAAAACTTTAAAGATAGACGGCAGGGTTAGGAAGAATAAAAAAAAATACAGCCGGCCTTTCCCTTTTTTAACTTTTTCTTAATTTCATTTTTTCCTTCTCCTTTTGTTCATCCATCTGCAATGAAACAAATGAGAGTGGTAGCTTGCACGAAATTTAAATGAATCAGCCAAGGTAAGGGAAAGGAGTGGAAAGTGCAAGGCGGTAGAGCTTTTCGTCACAGACGAATTCAACCACTTTGGCAAATCAACTAATTGAATCGATTAATTGTATGAAACCCCAGAAACACGTTCGCACCGATTACAGGCTTCGCCTATTCTCTTCACCGCGGCGACCCTATTCCCGAGGACATCGAAATCTCTCACTCTCCCTTCCTGTGCAGTCTTTAAGTAACGTTGTAGCGCTCATCTGATTCGGTTTTCATGCAGAAAAATTAATGAGAAAAAAAATCCTCCTTAACTGATTGAAAAAGAAAAAAGACATTTTAATGAATAAAAGTCCTTAAAATCATTTTTAATGTTGGAATTTCTATCAAAATTCATTCGATATACGGTTTAGTTTTATAAATTTTAAATTATCATAAATTATTGCCATTTTATTTTAGCAGTTGAAAATTCGCCAATGACTTTTGAGCTAGTTGATTCAAAAAACAGAAAAACCTTTGAATAGTCTTGATTTTTGTTTTTGACTCAAGAAGAAAAGACATAATCTCTTTAATTTGACTCCATTTGTTGGCATGGAAAGAAGAGTCGGATTTCTAAATTAATCGGATTAACGAATCTGGACGATGCAAATTCTAATTACACAGGACAACCAAAAAGGAGAACTGATCTTAAAAACAAAATCTTGCAAACGTTCCTTTGCAAATCTTCAGCTGCGACAAAGCGAACGTCACGTGCGCGTGCCCATGTCAACAATGCTTAAAAGATAAACAGAAAGTGGCATTCTACTCATTCTTGACGATCAATTACACAGGTCTGCAAAAAAAAAAATGTTTCAAGCTGCATGGGATATTTTGGGTAAATTTTATGTTTAAGGGTCTGCTGAATCCGAAAACGATTTCCATTTCCCTCCATCACGTACTGTTTTCTTGCAAAATACAAGTTCTCTGCATGAAAAAAGCCAGAAACTACCGAAAGAAATACCATTTCTTTACAATGAACTATACAATATTACTCATATTTAAAGAAACAATTTATTCACATGAAATGTACTTACCATTACATCTTATGAGGAGCCCAGGCTTTGTCTTGATCTCCAAGTTTCAACTTGAAGTAAGCAAAATACACCTACTTCACAAAATCACTTATATTTCTTTGTTGACTTTTAACAGTATATTCACCACAAATAAAACAAAAGTTGTCAGGAGATATAAAAGAAAGTGTAGAAAGTGTAACGGAGGTTGAGTAGGCAGGAAAAGAGATGTAAAGTGCATGTCCTGTTCTCATTGAAACTACAAATTTCAAGTACAAATACGACTTTTGCGAGAAAACCTTACGTGTTGGAATTTTTTTAGTATTTTTCCCGGTTTCAGTGATGAAAAATCTTTAGGAAACAGTATAAAAATCCTATGCAGTTTTTTGGTTGCAGACATGTGTTATTATATGACATACAATTATCTTGCTATCTTAACGGTCACTGTTTTAACGTGTGTAGTGAATTTAAAGAGGTCCACTAATAAGCCAGAAAAGTTGATACAGCCGAGCTAAGACCTTGGCGGTCATATTTCTGAAAACAGTAGGATTTGAAAAACTTAATCCGTGTTCAAGTTATCGTGCAAATGGCGGATGGCCGGACGGATAAACGTGCAGACCAAGCGTGCATTCTTATAAGCAGCTTTTAGCTAAAGCTCCTAATAAAGGAACATAAGAGATCTTTTGGAAATAAATATTAAACAACAAAATAAATACAACATAGTATAGACAACCACGAGCCTAAGTGACTAAAATAATAATAATAATAAAATATTTTTAGATATTGAAATAAATCTTGTAAACATTCCAAGGAGGAGCTTTAGCTGTGAAACAGAAATACATTTATACATTTATTAGCAAAAAATTAATCTCCCCAGTAGGGTATAGGCAAGTAACGGATTTTGCGGTTATCTTTTTTTTACCCCTTAATCAAAAAATTGATTTTATCGAACGTAGTATGTTGCTCTATCTTTCCTTTCTCTACATTTCCGATCGAACGACATATCACATGCCTTATGTTTGCCATAGTTCTAAGGACCAAGTGACTGCCACTTCCGGCCCCACTGGAACAATTCGGCCTAAATTTCATAGCAATGTAGATCTTGCCTAGAGGAATCTGGATAGTGAATTTCACTCCTTTACGTACCTAAATACCATATAGATCTTTGGTCCCCTCTGACTCCCACCCCCGTAATTCCGACCCTAGTACACCAATCTAAAGCAAACTAAATAGTGAAGGTGGATATGCCCATAGGATTTTCAACCTTCTACCTCAAGAAATGTAAAAATTTTGAAAGAGACGGACGGACATTATAAAACCAATAAGTAGCTCCATTCTTCTGCTACGAGAGCTTATGAGCAATTGAGCAATCGTGCGTCGACAAAGCGATCGTCGCGTGCTCACTTCAACAATACTTAAAAGATAAACAGAAAGTAACAGTGTATTCATTCTGGACGAATCGACTGTTATATGACATGCTATTATCTTGGTATTCGTAACAGTCACTCTTTTAGCACGCGAATTCGACTTGAAGGGATCCACAAAAAATTCTGAAAAGTTGATACGCCCGAACTAAAACTGTGATGGTCATATTTGTGCCACCAGATGAAATAATTCACATGGAGCCATGTCCGCTGAATAAGGAGAATGCTGTGATTGGGGTGTTTCATATTTGACCAGAAAGTCCTGGACGAGATGTGAGAAATGAGCATGTGTATTGTCGTGGTAGAGCGACCTAGCTCTCATCCTGTGATGACTTTCTTCGGAAATTAATTATCCTTAGATAACAGGTCTACTAAATCTGACGTCGCATATAGCTGTTATTGTCGTTGGTCTTCCGTGAGCGATTCCGGCACAAACGTCGCTCCCGTTCGCCTCATTCACAGCTCTTCGGCTAGCCGTCGAACAGTTAAAAGTCTATCTGCACAAACCATCTCCCTAACTTTACCAGCTTTCGTCGTTTCGAGATAACGATGGTCGACTACTGCGGGGATCACTTTCGATACTGTCTCTTCTCTCCTTGAAGCGACAGTGCCAGTCGAAACCTTGTGATGTCTCATGGTTATATTTCCAAAAGCTGTTTTCAGTAACTCCAAAATCTCAGGTGCCGTTTTGGCGATTTCGAAATAAAATTTAATACAGATTCTTTGCTTCAAACTTACAGCTACTATGTCACATGTAATTATAGCTAAAAATTTGGAGTAGCGCAGTGGAAATATAACAACATGCAACAGCACACAATGTAAGATAATAAATGATAAAGTTTATTGAAAATTAAAAGTAAAAGTAAAAATGAAGGAACCAAATGGGTCCCTTTAAGCACAAACAATCACCACCATTCACAAATGTGAATAAAAACTAAGCAAGGATAATACGGAAAATTCGTTAGCATTTACCCGCACCTCAGTGCGAAATAATCCCAAGTTAAAGGATTAATCTTAGACTTAATTCAAACCTTCAAGGCACACTAGCCTAAAAGCAAATTTCAACAAAGGCTCAAACACAAGTCCTTACATTTATAAACCGGCTAGTAACCAAAACAAAGCTTACAAGCTAAACTAATAAATACAACAAATAATGTCTAAAAGACCAAAAACTGTAATGCTAAAATCACATAAGACAAATAGCTTAAACCGCTAAAGCGGTGGAAACGATTAGCTTGCTAGCTAATTAACTAAAATGCTTAACACTAGACACATGATATAGGTCAAAATAGAAATAGCAAAATAACTGGGTCGGCCTCTAAAACACCTAAAAAGAGACCAACCTCCAACTTATTCGTTTTAAGCAAATAGTAAACAAAATGCCAAACAAATGCTTAAACAAATTACGTCTAATAAAAATCAATTGAACAATTACAAAAATTTACAGTACTCATTCACAAATTTCGCAGCTTACACAAGAGCATGCAAAAACACAAAGCGGCGCACTCGCGAACTAAAAGTTCCAATTGCGAGAGCCAAAATTAGTTAAATAAATTTCCTCACAAAAAGTCACTATTGGGAAGAGTTCTATAGTCAGGGGGCAAACATTAAATAAAGAATTACAATCAGTTCAGTCACAAATAAAAACAATTTGTAGGATTCTTTTTTTTTTCCCTTCCTCTTGATTGAGAAACAGCTTTACAAAGAATTTGCACAAGCATAAAAAAATAAAGCTTTAAACTCGCTTTTTATTTGCAGTTCAAAAGTTCAAAGTCACAAGAAGCCTATAGGAAAAGATATAGACATTAAACGACAATACAAATTATGTTGAAACGGTAACATTAAATACACATGTTAGGAAAGACGGGCAATTGCGTGACTTGTCACAAATATACATTTTCTTCGTGAGCTGGAAGACACTTCACTTATACTTAATTATGACGAAACCAAAATGGTTCGTAAAATAGGCTCGCATACCGCTGGGCCAAAGACCACACACCTGAGTGCACTTATACACGTCACGGCGACTTAGCTCCGGAAAGGTTTTTTTAATTAATACGGCTACACAGCCTACAGTAATGGACACACTCACCAAGCCAAATCCCTGGTCGGCGACTGAAACACTCGGCGCACGGGGAAGCAAGCTGAACACCGGCGACGGGCACTTTTCACGTTGCGGACTCACGCATTTTGCGTCGGAACAAATCTCCGCCAACCGAGCTTCTCCGCACGGCAGGGTATTGCACAACGAAGCACACGCCGTCTCCGCAGACGTCTCCGTTGCAGCGGCTTGAGGACGAGCCTTACCCTTCGGCGTGTCGATGACTAAACAGTCCCGATGCCTTCTATCGTTCGTGGCCAGGAGCTTCTTGTTCTTCCATCGTCCATCGGTCGTCGCCAATTTCCTTCTCCTTCTCCGTCCCTGCTCTCGCTTCGAGCCCGCACTCGAGAGCCTTGCTCCTCCCTCATTGGTTCCTGCGTCGTGATGTTGTATATGACGCTGCCAACGTCGATTCCGTTTTCGCTCCGAATTGTAAAATATTCTAGAGCGAAAACGATCGACTATGTCACCGGAATCATTAAAATTCCGTGACACACTAGGTACAAACACAAATGAATTTGTTCTTTTATTGCATCATGGTTGAATAAAAACAGGTTAGTTAGATCGGGCTAGGAGGAAACAAGCGATCTTAACTTATGACGTCTAAGGTTTCACATGCTATTCGGAGACGAGGCGAGGTCAGCGAGAACAGACATTTCATTGCACTGCCGAGTATCCGTCGGTTGCAAAAAAAATATGAAATCGAAATTTAGATTTTACTAAGTTGCGAACTTCACCTCGCTTCCGAATACTATGTGAAACCTTTTACGTCACAGATTAAGATTACTTGTTTCCTCCTGGCCCGACCTGACTAACCTGTTTTATTCAACCATGTATTGCACTCACGCGACACTACACACGAGTGTACCAACTCCGCGAGTTCCTTGCCCAGACATGTCGAAACACATATCAGAACGGTCATCCTCATGCTCATTGTTATCGTTGCAAACTACAGAGGATGATGGGTTAACGAACAAATCGGATAACGAACATCGGATAACGAACACTTTCGTCAAAGATTTTTGCATTCGGATAACCAACGCCTCAAAGAGCAAACACTAGAAGAAGTGACGCTGTGTATAAGTGTTGCAGAACTGTATTTTTCTGTCACTCTATGAAGGATTTCTGGAATGAACCTTTGACAGTTGCGTTCACGAAGTTTCAAGACTGGTCTCAGAAAAAAAATTTATTAAGCATCTTTTGTACAGCGAACTAAAAGTCTTCGAAATATGACCCTTGGACATCAACACAACGCTGCCATCGTTTTTTCCATTAGGCTCCCGGGATCTCTTCGCACGGAAGGCTATCAAATCGATTCCCTTAATTCGGGGGAACAGAAAGAAGTCGCTGGGAGCTATGTCGGAGCTTTAGGGTGGCTGGGACAGTGTTGCCACGTTGAACTTGGCCAAACTTCCTCGGCGGCGAGCGACGTGTGAGAGGGCGCATTGTCGTGGTGAAGAACCCAATTGTCTTTGATCTCCTGGCGGACGCGGCGGACTCGAACCTTCAAACGCCGGAGCATTTTCGATTCTAAATTTTTGACGCACTTTCCGAGTTTTCGACGGGGGTCACTGACACGCACTCACGCCACTAGCGATCTGCTCACTCCAGTGTCTCGGAAGTAACTGCCGCCGGTGCTGTCGATTAGCTTACACCACCACTACTTCATCTTGTCGGTGGAACCGGTCTGCGCGCTCTCCCTTATTCAGGAAAAAAATCAGTCTTGAAACTTTGTGAACGCACCCTGTATATCCAGAATTATTAGATGAATAAGATCTTAGGACTCGTAAATTCCCTAATGTTATGTTTCGTGTCCAATGTACTCACTCAATCGCTGTCAATTGTAGAACAAAGCAATCCACATTGGACAGATTCGTTACGGCCCACAAAACGAAAAAAAAAACAAACAAAAAAAACCATGACTGATGTAAATGCGAAACTGTGTATGTATGTGTTAGTGTTATTACATGTAAGTAAACAATTCATATAGTAAGAAATATATATATGTAGAAGCGAACCCACCCGTTTGTATAATCGGGGAAAAAAACCCATTATTAGAAAACCCATTGTTAGATTTTTTCTTTGTTGTTGTTGTAGAAAACGCTCATTACACCGTTTAGGCTATGGAAGCCGACGACCAGTTCGAAAGCATCTACTGTCAGTCTTGAACAAGAGTAGATGACTGGAAAAGGGTCATGTGGTCCGATGAGTCACGATTTCAAATGCATCATGCAGATGGCAGGGTTAGAATATGGAGAAAACAACACGAAAGCATGGACCCCACCTGCATCGCCACAACACTTCAAACTGGTGGCGGCAGTATTATGGTTTGGGGATGTTTACTTGGCATTGTTTGGGTCCTTTGATTCCTCTGCACGGACGTGTGCGTGCCCAAGATTATTTAAGCATTGTCGCAGATTAAGTACATCCCGTTATGTTAATGGTGTACTCTGACGGGGATGGATACTTCCAGCAGGACAATGCTCCTTGTCATAAGGCTAACATCGTCCTCAGATGGTTCGTAGAACATGCCGGAGAGTTTATCTTGCTTCGTTGGCCTGCAAAATCGCCAGATCTCAATCTCATCGAGAATGTGTGGGATGAGATCGATCGGGCCATCAGGCAGCGGGATCCAGCACCATCAAACCTGCAGGAATTGGAAGGTGCAGTTCTTCAGGGTTGGTCTCAAATTCCTCCTACAACCTACCAACATCTCATAGAATCCATGCCCCAAAGAATGCAAGCAGTAATAAGAGCGAAAGGTGGCCCAGCACTGTATTAAGGGGGTGGTCATAATAATTTGGCCACTCAGTGTATACATATCGCTGTCATAAGAAGTTAAATCATCATGGTGGCAACATCGCCTCATGGATACTTCGTTAAATTTAAAGAATTCTTAAGCGTAAGGGAATGATCGAAAAGGGAGGGGTGGAAGTTAATTTAAATAAGATAAAAGAAAATAGAGATTGCAAATTCCAGGCAATAAAAGCGGTCGAGAAGGAAAGAGAAAACAAGCAGGAGAAAAAAGTTCTTTTCTGTAAACATAAGCGTTATAGAGCTTTGCAAACAGGCTCCCATAATGCAACGCGTAACACTTTCTCCACTGCAAACTCTTAGTAAATCCAGGTAGGGTAGATGTACCAGTAATTGACAATGTACCAGTAATTGACAATCCACGATTTAAAGGCTTTTAATAAAGGAACAAAGCAAGAAAAGGGACTGAGGTTGCCACCTCTTATTAAACAACGTATTAGGCTTCCCAGAAAAACAAAAAACAAGGAACTTTGGTCCCTATTATGGCCGCAAATACGTGTCGATTGTTCAATGCCTTATCGAGTCGAAAAAACCTTATAATGAACCACTACGCGAGGGTTTGAGTACTTGAATTTATTTCATGAATGTTATGCAATATTTGTTATTAATTTTATGTGAACCTTTTTATGTGAACAATACTTCTAGTAGTAACAGAATTTCTGATGACTAATTTTTTAACTGTTTTAATCCACCGTCAATTACTAGAATCTAGATATGTAGTGTCACTAGTAATTCACATAACCTGTCAGTTATTGATAATTTCTGTGTTTTAAAAAAAAAAAACGACCACAAAATATACTAATGTGGTTTAGAATGAAGGGTAATAATAAGGAAACATGATGGTTTTAAGTGTAACTTCTGAATTTCCAGTATTTAACCTAACTGTGTCAATTATAGGAACTTGACTGTCAATTTCTAGATCACCCACTTTGACATAAATCTTCTATGCCCTATTCGCCGATTCTTTTTGTTGGTCCTGAATCTTGTCACAGAGACGATCAACAGATAGCCCAGGACAAGTTATCTTCCAAGAAAAAAAACTACTATTCTGTTTACTATGATAAGACGTAGCATAGGATGAATTGGATGAATTTTGCAAAGTTGGAGAACAGTTGTCAAAAATCAATTTTTTCTATGAACAAATTGTTGGCCAAGATCTGATGATACTGCACTACTGGAAAACACCTTCATTTTTTATGGTCTTTGCACTCTACATGGGAATAGACTGATTTTATTTATTATTTCAAAGGGGAAAAAAGATAAATGATCAATATGAACAACTTAAGTTTTAAAAAGCACAATTTTAGTTATGTTAAATATTTTACACATTCTTAAAAATGCTTGATTTCTTCAGCTACTTTTGAATGTTATCAATTTTTTTTGTATAAATATATAATAAAAATGTGTAATTAAAGTATTGTCAATTACTGGTGAAACTGCCTGTCAACTTCTGGTGCATTAAACTGTCAACTACTGGCGATTCATGCATTAGTTAGGAAAAAATTTAATAACTTAATAGCTTTTAAAGATATAATAATTGTATAGAGACTGGCGCATTCTGCATTCTATTTACAATTTAATGGTATAATTAGAAAAGTTTCAAAATACAATTTGTATTACGTACACAATTTTGTTTCACAGTAATGTCTTAAACTGTCAATTACTGGTACATCTACCCTATAGAAAGTAAGAAATTTCTCCAGTAATTATTTTCTCCAATAAATATCTCCAGTAAACAACAAAAAAGAGAAGACAACCACTTGGTCCTATTATAATTGATCCTATGGGAAAATGGTTCCTATTGTTCCTATTATATTTTAATTAGGAATTATAAGCAATTATTATTAATAATATAATTATGATAAACTTTTTTTACAAAATAAAAATTTTAAAATTAACTAAAAATCTAAAAAGAAACTAGAAATAAGAAACGACTTAGATAGACTAACGAAAACTGGGTAGAACGAAAATACGAAATGAGATTACTTAGAATAGCCACTGTATATAAATATTTTAAATCATTGAATTTAAAATGAATAATGTAAAATAATTCCATATGCACTTTAAAAATTTTTAAATGAAGGCGATACCATACTTTTCGTAGAAACGTAATTAAAATTATAGCCAGTCTCTGTGATGCAGCAGCATGCATGATTGAACCTAATGCTTGGCATCACTGGTTCAAAAGAGCCGAAGGCGGTGAGAATCCTTTCACGCGGGAATTATGTGATCATGCGTCCTTTCGTGAAGAAAGTAAAACCGTGGAGCCCTTGGAAGGAGGAAGGATGGCGCATTAACTTCAAAAAACATTGGCACCCTGTCATGATTGAAGAACTTTACCCAAACCTACTTTCTCTCTCAAGTTTATTCAACTGTCTCGATGAAACACAAACACAAACAACAACGTTCTCTGGACTATTAAAATGTGCGAACCGCAACACCCGTTTAGGTCACGAGACCAGCTTGAAATAGCGAGTTTTGTTTGCATTTTATAATCAACATTTTTGATTACGTATGACCTTTCTATTCAGAGGATTTTGAAAATACTGCAAAATTCTCATTGCTAAAACAAATGTAATTTCTTGATTTCATCATCGCTACTTCTTTTCGGGAAGAAATAGCTATTATCTCATCAACTTATTGTTTCCAAAAGCACTCTTGCTAAAGAACCAGTTAAGAAATTTATATACGAGAGGGAGTCAGTATTTCAGTCACAACTGTTGATTTAAAATTAAATACCCGGACTAATACAAATACTTACAAACGAGAAGTCCAAATGAAAATTCTACTTAATGTCATTCAAAGTAATCTCCACCGAACACAATACACTTACGACCGCGTTTGTACACGTTTGTAAAACAGCTTTTAAAGTCCTCTTGATTTCTAACGTCAATTTTTCTCAATGTCGGAAACGTCTTGAAATCGGGTATCTTTCATAGGTTTTTCATCTGTGGAAACAGCAAAAAGCCTGGAGGGGCCAAATCTGGAGAATAGAGCGGGTGGTTGAGCTTTGTAATGCTGTGTTTTGGCCAGATATCGCTTCACACTTATGGCAGAAGAACCAATTTGTTGCAGCCCAATTCATCTGCAAGCATACGAACTGTGATTCGGCGGTCAGCAGTTTCGACTATCATGAGTTTCTCGGTGGTTTCTGGCGTTCCGACGGAAACTGGTCTTCCCGGCCATCTGAAAGGTCTTCACGGCCATCACGAAAGCCACCAAACAACTCGAATATACTCGTTTGTGAGAGGGCATTATTCCAGTAGGCAGTTTTCAACATCTTATGTGTTTCCATAGCGATTTACCCAGAATTTAATGCAAGCCCGTTTCTCCATATTTTTTTCTGGTTGATACTTGTTCACGTGCGTTGCTATAATGCGTGTCTGAATACGAATCCTTTATGCTACTAAAAAAATCTATGCAGCCGCACTGCGATAAGTGACTCATACAAACCGTGGCTTGACATGTTGAATTTTTGTTTACATTTTACGTAGCAATCTCTGTGCGGGTATTTAATTGCCACACCTCTTATACTAAGTGGGACAGGAATGTTAAACGCAGCTAGATTTGCAAGTTATTATCTTCTTATTTCTCAACATAATTTTCGCTGTTGTTAATAAGATATCACGTATGTTGCCATAGTTCTAAAGAACAAGTGACTGCACCCCCGAAACTCCGACCCCCACTGAAACAATTTGGCTCAAACTTCACAGCAATGTAGATCTTGCTTAGAGGAATCTGCATACCGAATTTCACTCCTTCACATGCCTAAATACTACGTAGATATTTTGTTCCCTCTAATTTCATCCCCGTAACTCTGACCCCGATGCACCTCAAAACCAAACTAAATAGTGCAGTACATTCCGAATTTCAACTTTCTACGTCAAAAATATGAAGGGGACAGACGGGCAGACAGATGGACATTGTGAAATCAGTAAGTGGTCCGTTCTTCCGCTGCTTAATAATCAAACTCACTTTGAACAAAATTGCGTTGAATGATACCTAACTCCAAATATATCATAAACTGAATGTCAGGGAGATAGAAAGTTACTTTTTAAATTTATATCTGAGATATGATAAAAATTGTACCAGGTAACCACAAAAGTTATTGCCGTTTTTCATTCCGGAAAACAAAATGATGTACACAAAAAGTAGCGTATTGCTAGACCCCAAAGTAAACCCCATTGGCATCTAGCACCTTCTGCCAACGTGTCTCCAGTTGATCAATCCCCTGGCTGTAAAACTCAAAGAATCCCTGAGTGCCTTTCGCAGGTCTATATCATTGGTGTAAAATTTTCCACGAAGATGGTTGTCCAAAGAATGGAAAAGGTGGTAATCCGTTGGAGCAAAATCTAGTGAGTAAGGTGGATGAGACAAAGTTTCCCAGCCAAGCCGCTCTATGGTTTCCCTGGCCACGCGCGCCACACGTGGCCAAGCATTGTCATGAAGGAAGAGTACCAATGCTGGCTCCTTCTGCTGCAATGCCTGTTGCACACGTTCCAACTGCTGGGAATACAGTTCCCCAGTAATGGTTTGGCCAGTTGATAGCAGCTCGTAGGGAACCATTTGGCGTCTAGTTCACCAGACACACTAGACTACGGGGGAGTTCATCAGAAATGGCAAATTCTCCCGACCTGAATTTCTGGAACCAATGCCTTGCGGAGCGTTCATTCACAGCATCATCCCTAAACGCAAGACACATTCGTCGACTTTATTTTGCTGCTGACAAGCCCACCTTGAAGTCATAAAGCAAACAACACCTAACCATCTCCTTCGATACCTCCATTTGTCTTCACTTCTGCACGACATGTGATTGATGTGAATGCCCCACAGCCCTGTATTTATACAGGCTAACCTTCCTGCTCCTCCCTGACAGATTTTGGACCACACAGTATACACTCATTTGCATATCTTCTATCACTTCCTTTTATGCCAACATAAAAACGGCGGTAACTTTTTTTTGGTTACCTAGTATAAAAGCATCAACTTTCTGAATAGTTGCCAATAACATTCTTAAGTAGAGCTTTCATAATAGTCATATCTTACGCTTTTGCAGAAAATTTCTGCACTGCCTTCGATCAATGGAAACCTTCTATTTCAAAACTATCTTAATATTTATTTTTCTTTATAAAATAAATTTTATTAAATAAATTCTTAAGTAATATGAAACACGCCATCTAATTTACGCACAATTAAGTAAGAATATTTTCAACAAAACCAAACTGAAACCACTATTCCACAAAGAGAGTTTATGGAATTAAGAATATTTTCAAATTAAAACATACAATTGCGAAAGTAGAAGATTTGAGCATTTATGTTAGAATCTTTAAAACAATATAGTATGTTTAACATATTAACAATGAGTTTAAGTATGACCTCAGAAGCAAGTTTAGTTTCATTAAAGTAGTCTTTCTGTAAAAAATATCTTTGTAAAAATTTTCGAAAAAATATTGCAGAGTCATGCGCATGAACAGAAAACAATGAACAGTTAAATTTTTGAGACCAAGTGGCATATCAAAAGATAATCACTGGTTATAAATTAAAATGAAACCAACTAATGATGAGAGATTTTGTCAAGCTTTGTAGAATGGTATGTGATATACGTAAATCTTACATGATATGTTGAAAGTGCCATAAACGATTCCAATTTTTTTTATGAATTAAGAGATGCTTCATTAATAAAAGATTTAAGGGAAACTTAAATTTCTATCTTGAAAATATGATTCACTGTAAAAAGAAATTATCAAAATTATTATGATAGCTTTTATAAGCTAGCGATTGTGGTTTCAAATTTTGTTTGTTTCAGCATACTTCCGCTTTAAATATTTTATTCCGTTTTGCTCTTGTTAAAGCGTTTCTTTATGCAACATTACGTTAGAGAGATACGAGGTCCAGAATGAAACGCTTTATTGAATCTTCTGCCCCAGAAATGAGGACTGTGACGATACAGTTAATTGAATTGCGAAATTGTAAGATCTCCTAGGATTAATTTTCACCGGCGCCTGAATTTATCTTGTCAATTTCGGCGAATGAATTCCATTAACTCTGACCATGCGTCCTTTCGCAATCAAAGATACAATTTAATTAACTCTCTAATCCGCGTAGATTTGTTTAATTCTTCAGAAAATTTATCCGCATTCTGGAAGCGAAATTAATTGCTAATTTCAAATGAAAAGTCAACTGGAATAGATATATAGCAGCATTGGATTAATCAATTGAGGAGTAACAATTGAAGTTGTATAAGATATATTTGATTTGGAATTATCTCTTATTAGATAATGATCCTGGCTTTCTTATATTAGAAATATAAATTCTATTCTAAAATTCTTTTGTTATCTATTTTCGAAGTATTCTGCACAAATTTTAAAAGCGATACGATCGTATTGAAATGGCACTTCATATTTTCCATAAAGTGTGTCTACAAGCACATTTACCGTAATGTGTGATTCTTGAAAGGAAATTTACATACAGAAGATATTCACTTTCAATATTTTACTTGTGCACATGTGAAGGTGACGACATTAGATAAACTGGAAGAATGTGCTATTTTTTGTCGTTGTTTTAAATAGGAGTTTCAAATATCAGAAAACATATTCAACTATCAAGTATCTTGCCAACATACTCGATTGTACTCAACACTCTCATTTGTTTATTGTCATATGAAAAATACAATAAATTTATTAATATAGGACGCAGTTGAGGTATAAGATTGATAATTAAATTTAAAACATATATTTGCTTATAACAAAATAAAAAACAAATTACCTTAACTGTGGATAAATAACATCAATGGTAACACAATGAGCCAAAACCTCTTTTCCACAACAAAATATTTATTACGCCTGGATACGTATTTCGGACGCTACGCGAAAATGTTTATCCACTTGTAAAGGAACCTGATTGGTCCCTATTATATATAAATATCCCTAAGGCACACTGTAACATTCAGTCTTGTTGAAAAATGGACGCGTAGCGTCCGAAATACGTATCCAGGCGTAATAAATATTTTGTTGTGGAAAAGCGGTTTTGGCTCATTGTGTTACCATTGATATATTTGCTTCTAAACTTTAGTGTAAACTTTTTAAAATAAGGAAATTAATTTATAATGAAATTAGAATTTGGATGAACAACTTTTTAATATATTTTTTTTCTTTTGGAAATAATGACTGGTTTCATGGTGGTTTGAGGCTTGCTGT
>JAHWFO010081923.1:4484398-4598048 GCA_023313115.1 Rhysida immarginata
AGTTTTTCTTTAAGAATCCGTATGTGGTGTGTCTATATTCTGAATAGCTTTGATGTAATGAATTTTTAAAAGCGTGGTTCTTTTGTAATCACCCTGTATATCTATCCATCGAGCCAATATTGGATCATGACTGCCCCAAACCGGTAAGCCATGAACTGTTATTTTCACACAGGTAGTCTCCTAAAAAGCTGTCCTAATAACCCATGAACAATAAACTATCGGTGTTTTCAACACGCAACTAATTTCAAATTCTTTATCCAAATTTCTATTTCATTATAAATTAATTTCCTTATTTTAAAAAGTTTACAGTAAAGTTGAGAAGCAAATGTATGTTTTAAATTTAATTACAATAAATTTCATTTAGAGATTTTATGTGATAGCATTTAGGAGATGGGTTTTATGAGAGACAAAACTTCGCCAAAAGAAAATTTAGTACTTTTTTAATACATTTGATAAAATGCTTCTACATTCATCAAAGCAAATATTTTAAGGAAAAAAATTTATCAAAATTTTAGAAGATTTACTGATTAATAACGTTAATCGTCTCCAACACTGTTTTTAATAAAATGAGCTATTAAAAAAACCCCTGCAAACTGGATTGCTCATTAAAGATCAATTTAAACAATAGCAAACTTTAAAAGTAAATTCTTTGATCATTAAGTCTATTTAATTATCTAATTACAATGAAAACCTCAACCAGATTTAAAAATTAAATAAATTAAAAATTATTAAAAAATTAATATTTAAAAAAATTAAAAAATTAATTAAATTAATAATAAAAAATAATATTAAATTAATTAAATAATAATAATACTAATAATAATAAATAAATAAATAAATAAATCCATGCCCAAGATGGATTAAACGTAGTCACATGTCCAATACAGCCAATAATATTTAACGATGGCCTCACTTCCTCAGCCTTTGTTTTACTCTTAAATTTCTTTGTGAGTTTTTTACGATAAGGATAAAGAATTTGGCAATGAAAGCGATTGACAAGTGTATTCCTATAAACGCTGCATTGTATTATAAATATACAGGGTTATTCAATAATTCCCTCTGGGAATTTATCAATGGATTGTGCAAAAACTTGGACAGATACTGCAAAAACACTCATCTGCAGGTACACAATCTCTCCAAGTTTGTGGTGGACCCTACAAATGCTCGGTATGCGCACCTTTCGTGACACCGCAGATGTCAGTCCTGTGTTCCTCTTACGCCACATGCGTCCAACAAGTCACCTTCGAAATCAGCGAATGCGTGCATGATTGTGCCTCGCAGTTCTGTTACAAAACGTGACATCGGGGGCACATAAACCAGTTTTTGCACGATTTGTTGTCTTTTTTGGGTATAGCCAATTATTTTTGTTTGCAGAGAAATGAAAGAGTGTATGGATAAAAGCGAATTGTGGGCTCGATAAATATATTTTTTAAATGTTTAAGACGATTCCGTGAAACATTATTTTTGTTTAATAATTTTAATAATAACGATAAATATATATATTAATTTAGTGAATGTTAACGCTAGTAAATGATTAAATGATTCGTATAAAGCAAACGTGATATTAAAACCCAGGCCATAATAAAAAAAAAATGATTACTATATTACTGGAGGTGCCCCCCCCCCCTCCAAAATTCCCTTCTCTCTTCCCAACTGATATAACCCTTTTGTTTAACTAGTAACTTTAAAAAGCTATAAAGCGTCTAAGCAACCAAACAAGCGGCTGGACCTCTAATGGTCATATCTGCCATTTTCTCTGTTATTGTTATATCAGACATTACCCTTATGGTTTTCATAATGTAAAAGATTAAGCGAAACTAGAAACTACCAGGCTTGAGCATGACGTCAATAATGTATTGTTGAAGCACTAAGACTGTGACGTTGAACTAACTTCTGTAATAGCATCACCAGTTCGACGTAACAATGTTTTATCTTTTCCATGTTCAGGCCTCGTAGTATCTAGAAAACTATGAGTGGTTATGTTCGATTGCTTGCATTTGCTTCAACTATCGGTTGGTCGTGTTTGTAGCTTGCGTCAACAATGTTGATGAAATTAATGCTTGCACCGAAAAGTCACCTGAGGATCTTTTTCGTCGGCTTGCCTTAATGGTTCACTTTTTAAGGGAGATATTTATAAAAAGTATTAAATAAATAAATCTATATAAATAAAAGGCGATGTTCGTATGTGTGTCCATGCTCTCAGTGACTGGACATTACATTTTAATGAAGAAAAACATTTCTTTGCTATTTATAGATTATGCTGAACAATTTTCATATATTCGGATCGATCATTCGGCTGAGTGTGCCCTCAAGGTGTGTGCATATTTGGATTGTAGAGTTATACATTAGTGAGTTTCTACATTATAAAATAAAACTACAGACCAAATACCATGTTAATAGCTTCATCGATTTCGATTCGGCGGTGATGAATCAGTAAATCAGTCAGGACACGTTATTTTATATTTTTAGATTTAACAATAGCGAAACAATGTAAATAAAAATTTTACATCTCGTGGGGATAAGGTACACATGAGGGCTCAGTTGAATGTTGACAAGGTCTCTGTTGAAAAAATTTTGTACTTATGTAAGGATCCGTCAGTTATCGAAGTCTTAATCCTCTCTTTCAGGAAAAGATTACGGTGTGTCGGACAAGTCATATATCGGCGAACATTTTTTAATTTACTACCTAAAACGTCACTGTCAAAGGTTGCAAAGTTTAAACAATATGTAATTGACACGTATTTTCTCCCATGGAATAAATAGATCGCTCTGATTATAAGAAGGACTATCGATGCCGTCGAATTAAAGATTGTTATTAGTGCTTTAATTGGCAGTACAAGGGGCGTTCAAATTTGATCTGGACTTTATTTTTTGTAAATTTCATTGTTATAAAAATCTAAACTTTCATTGTTGTGATGGCAACTATCGCCTGCCATGCAAATGCAGCACCAGTCGTCCGGTTGCCCTGATAACCGATTGTATGTTTAAACAAAATGGCGGGCAGCGATGCGTCGACCAAAGTGGAACAACGAATAATCATCAAGTTTCTCCACAACAAGGTGTAAAACATCTGAAATTCATCAGAGACTTCATAGACAGTTCACCGAATCATCTTTGTCTCGATCATCCGTCTTTGCTTGGTGCCAAAAGTTTGAAGGAGGGCGAGATTCCATCGGCAATGAACCTCATAAGGCAAGGCCAGCAACTGCTGTCAATGATGGCATCATCGCACGAACAAATGAACTGATAAGGGAAAATAGGCGGATTCATGTCCGAGAATTGGCTTCAATACTGAACATCAGCACTGGCAGTGTGGAGACCATCGTCCACGATAAGCTGAAATTCAAAAAGATCTGTGCCAGATGGGTCCCTAAGCAGCTCTCCGAGGATCACAAAAACCACCCGAGTGTAAAACTGTTCCGTACTGTTGCAGCGATATGATAGGGAAGGTGACAACTTCCTAAGGCAAGTTGTGACCACCGACGAGACATCAAATGGAATCATCACCATACTCCTGAAAAGCACGCGTGCGAGCGTGGAGCAGCGACACACTGACTCACCACGACCCAAGAAAGTCAAGACGATACCGTCGGCAACGAAAGTCATGGCGACTGTATTCTGGAATATTAAGAGTATCATTCTTGTCGACTTTCTGGAAGAACGGCGAACCATAAATGCACCCTACGACTGTGACATTTTGAGGACGTCTCTGAAACCGGCACTAAGGAAAAGGCGATCAGGACACCTTACCAGTGATGTTTTTTTCTGCAATCTTACCTTTTAGGACCATTGAAAGGGTTCTTGGGAGGGCAGAGTTTCGTCTCCAATGAGGAAGTGAAAAAGGCTGTCCTCGACGTGGTTTCGACAACAGAACCGGCTCCCAGAACGCTGGTAAAAATGTTTATAGAAGCAAGGAGAGTTCTTTGAGAAATAATCTGTATGTGTGTGTAAGAGTGTGTGTGCGTGTATGTGTGTGTATGTATCTATGTTTTATAGTTTCCTGATTTTATAAAAAATAAACAGATTTAAGACTTTTCCTTAAATAAACAGATTTATTAAGCAGTGTAATGAGGCTACTTACATACGATTACTAATAGTTAAGATACTATCAAAATAAATATGCTGAAGTTTTTCTGGGAAGCAGAAGAACCAATAGAGTTAATTCGTGTTTTGAATAATCAAAAAATTAACAGGTTAACTCGGAATCAAGAAAGATATAATAGATAATATAAAAACATAAAATCCAGAAAATTGTCCAATATTACTGAAAAATCTGCCAAAAAAAAGGACCATTTTTACATATACAGGGAAAATATTGCTTAACGTACTCTTTTACAAATATACAATATTTTATATTTTAAAAAAAAAAATAGAATTTCTCTGTCTCAAAAACATCATAGAATATCGATATAAACAGCATAGAATAAGAAGGCAACAAGTGTAACTTTGCAATGTTATAATTAAAATATATAAACCACAGTGCCTTTAGTTTCATTTATAACTTGAAAGCAACTTACAAAATTGGAAACATTAAACAATAAATCGACTGATAAATTAAATAAAACTTGATTTATTTGTCCATTAGAAAATTTCACTTTCCAAAAGGCTTTTCTCCCGCCGCGCTATGCCAAAGATGACTAAACAAGAAACTCCCAAGGAACTATGTGTAAACTCAGAAAAGAAAACTTAAGAGATGCAAACCGAGGCACCAAAGGGAATAAGGGGCCTCCATGAAATTCTTCGAAGGGTTGTTTCCTCCAGCGTTTGATGGCCCTTTTAAAATTTCTTTTCTCCAAACAACGATGATCGTGAACCAACAAAGAAGGGGGGAAAAAACTCTTTACGTTGTTCTACCGAATCGATATCTCTACTTATCCGTCAAATCAGAAAAGAATAATGAAAATTTAAAAGAGCCGGGAGAAATGACAATTTTTTTCTTAACTTTTCTTGATAGACCAATTAATTTATAAAATATCAAAGATCAAAGTCTATTTTCAATTATATAGACTTTAAATGACTATGTAGTCATCAAAACAGAATTTTTCAACAAGGACTTTGATATTAGATTGCTAATGTCATTAAAAACAGAGTAAACACTCCGAAAAGAGAAGATTAGTTTGCTCTTAAAAGAAGATCATCATTCAAATGACTATAGAGTTCTTTATTATCTTAAGTTTTATTTGCTCCATGTTTTTTCTTCTCTTTACTGCAGTTTGTTCGTGTCGGGTTTGTTTACATACTTATGAAAAGGAAATGACGTTTAACATGGCATCTCGATCAAAAAGGTAATTTGTCTCTTCACTCATTTGGAAAGAATGGAAACCATTGGTTTATACATAAGATGAAAAATATACTGGGTTAATAAGAATGTAAAATGAGAAAATGTTTAAAATAAAAAGAGAAGTTCTTTAAAGTACCCTTTAGTAAACATTTTAATAAAACTGACGTGATAACATAATTTTATGGTCAAATGAGAAAATTTTATTTTTAATCTTAATTCTACAAAAAATTTAATGTTATTCTGAAACGTAGGAACAAAACGTGGCCTGCTATTTTATTTGGCAATAAAAATTTAGCTGCAACTTTATTAGGTACACCTCATAAAAAAAGCAAATTGAGCTACTACCTGATCTGCATGTCACATGATCATAAATCACTGCATAAATATCCTGAAGCAACTTTTCTACTGTTAGTTAAGCGTGAAACCATAGCAAAAATGGGGAAAATTATGGATCTGACAAGGCGAGCTGTAATGAGAATTTCAGGAACTGCGACCCTCCTGAACTTTTCGTATACCACAGTTTCAAGGGGTTATTGAGAATAGGTCAAAGAACAAAAAACATGTAGCCATCGTGACTCCTGTGGACGGAAAGCCCTTGTTGATGAAAGAGGCTAGAGGAGAATGTCTAGACTTGTGCGCGAAAACAGAAAGGCAACAATCGCACAAATTACTGCTCAGTACAATTCAGAAACCCAGAAAACAATCAGAACAGACAGCTAGTCGTACCTTGGTTCGAATGGGTTACCAAAGCTGAAGACCATCTCCTGTACCAATGAAGTCAGAAAAGAACAAGAAAGCGGGGATCCTGTAGGCACCGCAGCACAAAGACTGGACTATTGAGGATTTGAAAAAGGTTTCCTAGTCAGACGAATCTAGGTTACTGCTGCATCATGTTGATGGAAGGCTTATAGAATATCTGCTATCAGCAGCAATAAACGTGACAACATGATTTAAGTGCAAAAATGCTACGATGGCACAGGCTGACATATAAGTAATCGAAGAAATTGCTGACGGTGTGAATGAAAGCATCCTGGTTAGTGAACCGTTTACCCCTTAAACATTCAACCAAATGACGAAACAAGTCAAGTCTGGTGAATATGCAGGGTGAAAGCGGAATTCGATCTCCAAGGCATGCTTCCAATAGGCACATGCTCTCGTGCTCCATCAAAGAATATGGCATACAAACGAGCGACGAGCGATGATTGTTTGTTGCTTAATTTCTGGTGATATTGGTTCCATCTGAATGCATTACTCATCCTTTGGAACTGTTTGGACAGGCGGCAAAATTTTTGATGGTTCATATTTATTGAGCCGTTGCACTATTCGCTTTCAATCATAAGGCCCGTCGCAAATTGAGAAAGTCGCCTCTACATTTGTAGAGGCGACTTGACGTCAGAGCATCTGCGTGACGTCATAAGTTGCTAGCGCGCGAGCTCGCACGCCGCAAATTGGAGTCTCTACAGGCAACCGTTCTGTGGCGATCGCGCATGCTCCATTGTGATCTATTCGTCTCATCCATCGTCTCTCATGATGGATGCTTTCGACGATGTTGATCCTGCTGCCCTTGCTGCTATTCTGTTTTTTTTAGAAGACGAAGAAGAACGCAAAGCGAATCAAAATTCCCACAAAAGAAAGCGTGGTCCCACCAGACAGTCCTGAATCGTCGTAAGGAGAAAGGGGCCTTCATGAACATTCCTGCTCTTTCGTTACGAGGCGCCGCCATGTTTATTTGGTTGAAAATGTAGAGTGGAAGGAGGAAAATGTAGAACCAAAGTAGAAATTTTTCTACTGCCCTCTACTTCTACTTTTCGACGTAGAGAGGAGGAAGTGACGCGTTTCGTTCACGCCGTGCGCATGCGCACTAAGCATCTCTCTACAAATGTAGAGGCGACTTTCTCAATTTGCGACGGGCCTTTGAATACGATACAGAAAAGAAGCGTACGTCTTTGGAGGGCAGTGCATGTTTATAGATGCCGTATCTGCTGCTGTTCAGTGATTTTGTGTGGTGGAATCCAGGTATTCATTTTTAACCTTGGCGATGATCTTAGCCGAAGCGCGTAAGTATAAAAGTTACAGTGCCATATTGCTTACTCAGTAACTCATTGGTCATCTGTTATTGAGCATAACTTGCCTTCGAGCGTCGGAATTCGATCTCATTTCTGGCTGCAACACCTAATTATGGTAATACGCCAAACGTGTGTATTGAATGAACTGGTGCTTAATAATTCATATTTAACTTATAGTTTTGAAACAGTAATAATAGATACCGAAATGGAATCTCACGGAAGATGATTGGTTCGTGCATCCAGAATGGGCGATCGACTTTTGAAATCAACATCAGAATTTTAAGTTTCGTGATAACACTTATTAGTTGTTGTTACTTGTCACAACTTGTACTTCACTTTTCTTTAGCCCCTTCCAAACCTGCTAGAAATGATTCATTCGATTACCAAACATTGTACTTTCCAAAATATTATGCATACAGATAAAATTAATAATGCACATGAAGAGAAGTGGAAAATCACAGAGTTTGCATCTTAGCACACCTGTTGGCAGCACGAGTGCAGTGCCTTTATAAAATAGCGACAAAGCAGGAAAAGAGTTTGTGTCTGTTGGAATATGCGAGCTGTACATCTATTATTGCAGTGTAGAAGAGAGAACAGAAAAGAGCTATTATGTAAACGGAGCATTTTGCAGTAGTATTGCCAGTTTAAAGGATAGTGGTAGTGTGGGTAAACGGAAAAGAACCGATCGATTAAGCGCGTCAGCTAAAACAGTGGAAAAAGTGAGGGATTATTGGGCGTGTGACTTCTGACCAGCGAGGCACACATAAAACATATGTAGAGTGTGAGTAAAAACTTGGAAGTTTGCGGTATGTATCAATTATATCTATGTGTAATACTTTGGAAAATATTGTGTTTTGAATGAATCATTTATAGTAGCACTGTAATATAGGTTCCTTTAAATTTTACTTTTTCTACTGTTTCCCACAGTAACATATCGGCATTTTATATCCTATCGTTTTTATATTTTAGGACCCGACTTTCTACTCTGGAATCTTCTGCTCATTTCGCCTCATTGCTGAGCGTAAATTATTGATGGCGTTCTAATAGCCCGTAAGGGTTTCCTCCATTTCTTAAACGCTTCTGCGGCATACGAGTAGGGAAGGGAAGAATTTCTTTCCATTTTTTACAACACATCAGATCAACATCACAAATGCTCTTTTAATTCGGTTTTCCTCCCCAGTAATAAACGCCACTTGATGCATAATTCATGAAGTATTTCCGTTAAAGGTCCAATTAATAACGAATGGACGTGTCTTTTCCCCCTATTACTCTACGACGATGAAATACGAGAGCAGGCAGAAGGGGGAAAAGGACGTTTTTTGCTTCTCTGAAAAAGAGAGGTAGAGAAAGGGAGAGATTAGAAGCCTTTTCTTTCTTTTTTTTTCCTTCTTATTTTCACCTACCAACCCCTCACTCTTTCCTCCGCCATCCTATTCTTCCCCCTTGCGAAAAGATAGCGACTCTTACCATCATCGACTTCCCCCATTCTAAACTCTTCACTCATCTTGGGGAAGCCATTAAGAAGCGATTCCAGTGGCACTGGGAGCAACAAAAGTGTAGAATGTCAGATAAAGAGAACGGCTACGGGAATCGAACACACACACGCACATACACACGTACTCTCTTTCTCTCTCTCACTCGTGCACATTTCTTGTCGACATCATCATCGCCTCACTTCGACTGTTCTATAGAAGATCTTGTCCCGACTGAGAGAACATTAAAGGCTATTCTTACCATCATCGAGAAATGGAGGGGGTAAAGATCTTCTGTTCGGAAAAAGAGACAGAAAAGCAAGAGAGAGAAATAGGAAAATTTAATATCAGCCGAGAAATTCTCTTTTTATACAGAGAATAAATAAGTTGTTTGTTTTTATTTCCTTCTCTTCATTAAGAGCTTTATCTAAAAGCCGCTTATAACAAGAAATTAATCCTCCCGAGAAAGGTATTGGAAAGTATAGGTAGTGGAAGGTATAGGAAAGTAGCGAAACTCCTGAGTTCATCTATTTTTACCCCCTTATCTGCACTTTTTAACGTCCATCCCCAATTTTTTTAAATCGAAAAACTGATTTTTTCGAACATAATATTTAGAAAATGAAAAAGAGCTCTATCTTCTTTCGTTTCTCATCATTTCCGATCGAATGATATTCCACATGCCATAAGTTGCCATAGTTCTAAAGACTAAGTGACTGCCACCCTTACCACTCCGGCCCCACTAGAATAATTTGACCCAAACTTCATAGAATAATCTGCATATCGAATTTCAGTCCTTTATACAGGGTGTCCGAAAAGTCTAGCACTATGATGTATATCAAGTCCAGAGGCGATGCATTAGATAGAACAAAAATGTTTTATAGTAAGTGGATCGTGGGCTTTCCATTTCCGGCCTCAAAAGTGACCTTCAAGGTCATCTTCAAGGTCATTCAAACCGTAACTTTTTCCCTATCAGAGATAGAAGAAAATTTCCAATTACGAACTTGTAGAGCACCCCAAAGTTAGTTTAAATCCATGTTTATATTAACTGATTCATAGAAAAATTGCGAGATAAATGAGGATTTGTCCAACTAAATGACTTGGTGAGTAAAATTTTACGTAAATTGAATTTACTTATTAAGTCCACTAAAGCGAATATTTGGTTTTTAACGCAATGCCGAATGTATCGTCGTTTACCTGATTTTATTGTTATAATAGCAAAGCTCGTGTGAAAATAATTTCTCACAAAAAAGTCGCATTATTAATTCTTCTTCTTATATATAGATTCGTAAGGAACAAAACCATAGATTCGTAAGGATTTAAAATACTCGCGGTGACATCTGTTGGGAATCTGTTATATTTTTTCTGGAACCAGTTTTTGTTGTTTCCCGCAGTAAAACGTATACTACTAACTATTGACTTAGGTACCAAATAACCTTCACACCAAATTTCATCAAAATCGTCCAGCAGTGTAAAAGAATTTGTCTCAATGGCCTTTCGTTTCGGAGAAAAAAAATAAAATATTTTACGTTTATTGTTGTAGTGCCAGATAAGCCAAGTGGGAAAAAACTATACAAGTTAACAGCGATGGCACAGTGGTTAACGTCAGGTTCTGAGGATTTACTGGTCCGGGTTCGATTTTTGTAGTATTGAAATTTATTTTCATTTTTTTTTGTTTTTCGTCATTATTATTTGTTTGCACTTTGCATAATAACATTCACATATAAAGCAAAATTTTTTCAATATTGTACAATATCGTCAATGTTGAAACATTTTGTACAATATTTTCACGGATGGTCATTGGCGATCCGTGATTTGGTGGTGACGATTGCGCATAGACCGTCGATAGTGCGAAGAGATCGTTATAGTTTTTTTTTATTTCGCACGCCACGGCAATGACCCGTTCGTGAAAATACTGTACAACACATTTTGCATTTTTTTGACCTGTGACATTGCTTATGTATGTGAATGTTATTAAAGAAAGTGAAAACAAATAATAATGGCGAAAAATACAAAAAAAAAATGGAAAAATAATGGGAAAAACTGAAAAATTTTTTCAATACTACAGGAAACGAACCCGAATCAGTAAATCCAGAGAGCCTGATGTTAACCACTGCGATACCGCTGTTAATTTATATACCTTTCTTCCCATTTGGCTTACTGGCACTACAATAATAAACGTAAAATATTTCGGTGGAAGGATGGATCATAATACTGTTCCTATTAACTAAACAGGTGGTGGCCTTACAGTATAACAGAGGGACATCAGGAGTTCCAACTAGTTTCCCGGCTTTGTCAAAGTTACATGTCCGTGCGGTCCCCTTGTAAGATGTATCGAGAGATTGCTTCAGTGGTTGGTGGAGTTTAACAACTGTCAGCCGTGTCATCAAGTTGAAGTAGAAAACCGGATGGGTTTTTCCTAAACGCAAAGGAATGTGTCTTAATAAGTAAAAAAAAAAATAACTCCTAGAGATGACGCTTACTTCGACAAAGCAAAAATGATTCCCGCAATACTTGAAATTGTTTGTTTCAATTAATTTGCACAAGGGTGTAAGTAGAAATGTGTCACGTAAAAAAGAGAATGAGGACAAACGGATGGGTAACAAGCAAGTCAAAAATTTAATTTCTCACAATAAAAACTTCTAAACATCCCAGGAAAGAGCAAGAGAGGCAACAATCGTGGTTCCTGGTTCAAATCCAGGTCGTGGAATTTTTCCTTCCATTTTTTCTGATACCATTGCCTTATATTTGAAGCATTATCTCCAGTCTCCATTTACATAATTTCTTAGGTGTAAAGAACAGTTGATATCTTTTGAATATTTTGGGGCAGCTTGAGGCCATTGCATGTATAAATGCATAATGATGAGAAGCGACCGAGTGTACAAGAATTTTAAACTTTCGACGAAAAGCGTTAGAGAAAAAAGACCATTTAGGACAATTTAACTTGAAATTCTGTTCCAAAATGTTCAAAACGTTATTTAACAAATTTACAACTAGTAATCCGTCGTAGCTAAGGTTTCTTCTTGGAATATTTACAAGGCTTTATTTCTACCTTTTTGGGATGACGTTCTTTACGTCGCTCACGTCACTCACGTCGTCAGCTTCTTTTCTCCTTGATCGACGCTCACGTTGACGAAATCCACGTGACACAGGAACTATGATCACTAAAAAATGCGATCATAGTTCATGACGATGAGGTTTACTCGAAACGCATTTACAAAAGTGCACATTGCTTCGTCGCATCTTCGAAAAAATTTTGAACAGAGACTCAATATAAAATTTTCATGCATGCAATCTACGTGAGAGATATTAAGCAGAAATGACTATCGATGCATTGCTCTTCGTCTATCAAATCATTTTTATTGACTAGCACTAATTTATAACGTCTAAAAATTTATTTCAGGTCTACGAGGGTCATATAGAAAGTCTTAAGCAATCTTTTTTTTTTATTAATATAGAGAAAAGCCATTATTTTATCTTAATATACCAAAATTACACTAGGCATTTAGGTATTGTGGCGTCAGTAATATTTATCACTTGACCACGCGCACTAGATACAAAATGGCTGGCAATGAGGTTTCCTTTCGTCAACGTTGAATTCCTTTGTTAAAAAGAATATCTTCGCTGCTGAAATTCAGCAAAGACTTCGGCTTGTATATGGAAACATATGTGTGAGGCGTAAAAACTGTTAGGAGATGAGGGAAACATTTCAAAGATGAAAACACAAGCATCCAAGATCTGCCTCGTAGCGGTTGCCCTCTAACGTCCTCCACTGAACACAACAAGGAAAAGGTTGACGCCATCATTAACGTGTCACAGTGTCTGAAATCGCAGCAAAACATGGAATAGGACACAGTGTCTTCGGTCAACCGGAACGGAGTTCTACCGCAAGGGACTTTTCAAGCTTGCAGAACGATGGGAACAATGCGTGCAGAGAAATGGAGATTATGTTGAAAGATGACGAAAAGTTTATAGATTAAGGTGTTTTCTGTATCAACAGATTCTGATTTGTAAAGAAAATGTTGCTCACGACTTTCAGTATGATTCTAGTATTCGAAAATGAATAACATTGTATTCAAAAAAATTTTATATCAATCCTCTTCTTTTTCGGTTAGGTTATCCTGTTCTAAAATGCCTTCTTTTAAAATTATGGTCAAACAACTACATGAATTTAATTTCTACACTATCCTTAAATTGTTGCGTAATATAATACGAGGGGAAGTCAGTAATAAGTTACAAATGGTGATTAAAACGTACTACGAAATAGAAATTGGGATAGAAATCTGAAACACAGCTAGATTTGCACGTTATTATCTTCTTATATCTCAACATAATTCCTGACGTCGCTGATGCATTTGTCCTATCGACGTAATAGTCTTTCAATACCTTCTCGTTAGAAAACGGGGCTTTGCTGCCTGAACCAGTTTTGCACTTCATTTTCAACCTCCTTCAAAAACCATCTTGGCGGCTAGCGTTGTGCAAATGACGAGGTAGGATGAAAGTAAAATCCAAAACTGGTCTTTGCTGCCTGGCCCGGTTTTTATTCATTAATCTGTTTTTATAACATTTATGCCCTTTCTAAAGCACATACTCAAGTCATCATATGTAACAACTTAAGGGGTTTGGGCTGAGAGCTGATGAACACAATTTTTAAATTACAGACAACTCCCGATTATCCGGGGACGGATTATACGATTTGCGGAATAACCGCTGGTGATATTCTATTTAATTTTTTTTATTAAACTAAAACAGCATTACATTGTTGGTCTAGTAAATAAATTTTTAAGTTAGAATATTTTAATAATAAGAATTTTACCATAAACAGAAAACCCGAGAGACTGTGGATAATAAAAGACTGGAAGAGAACAGGTTGTTGATAAGAGGTTGGGTTCTCTTCTTTAATATACAGGATGCGTAAGGTATTTGGGGATACACCTTCGTTTGGCTACTGCTGTACTATAGTAAATTGTATGTCCTTTCCGTTTCCGGAAAGCAAAATGGCGGACCATCAAGTAACACAGATCATGAAGAGACATGCAGTAATCGTGGCAATAAAGGCAGAGCACAGCGATTTAGAGATATCACGATTTCTAAAGGTCGCAAATCATTCGTCCACAAAGTGCGGAAGGAGTTGGAGACCGAAGATGGCAATGTTGCACTAGTAGGAAAGCGTAAAAAGCATGCCTGACGCTCTGACATCATCAGAACACCTGAATTTATTCAGCAAGTGCAGCAGGCCATCGATGACAATCCCAGAACATCCATGAGGTCACTTGCCAAAGATCTCCATGTGTCGGAAGGAACAATCAGAAATGTTGTCCATGAAAACATCAGATATCACTCGTATGTTATGCGAAGAGGTCAGTTTATGTCTGACAAAACACGGGAAAACCGCCTACTCAGGTCGAAAAGGCTTTTAAACAAGCTGAAAAATCCATGTGAAGCTGATTTGCTGTGGATTTTCTCCGATGAAAAAAACTTTGACCAGGATCAGAAAGTGAACAGAAGAAATGACAGATGGTTATGTGCAGACCCTTCGGAAGTGCCACGAATCATGCACACGAAATTTCCTGCAATTGTCATGGTTTTATGGGTTTTCAGCAGTGAAGGACATGTGATGCCTCCACACTTCTTTCCCCAAGGCCTTAAAGTTAACTCTGCGGTCTACGTTGAGACCCTTGAAACAACTGTTAAGCCTTGGATAGACATGATACTCAACGGAAGGCCTTGCGTGTTTCAGCACACAAGTCTCGCATGACACAGGAATGGATGGCCGACAACTTCCATGATCACGTAACCCCTACCTTTGGCCTCCTAACTCCCCTGACCTGAATCCGTTGGACTATTACGTATGGAGCGTTGTGGAGAGAGAGGTCAATGAACACTCCCATAACACCAAAGATGAATTGAAAGCTGCCATTGTTCGAGTAATGACCAATATGAACCATGATTATTTGATTCGCGCATGTCGATGGTTTCGATCTCGCATTGAAGCAGTTATAGAAGCTGAAGACGGATTAATTGAATAGCCATATAACAAGAAGGTTTCTTGTGTATGCTGATGATATGTTTCGATAAGTTATTATCTCGACTTATATCTCTATTTTCTTTCTTGACGTGAATCTGTCCTCAAATACCTTACGCACCTTGTACTTTTACCATTATTTGAAAGTTCCTTTATGCGAAATTGAATATACTATAATAGTAAATAATTATGTAATATATATTTATTAAGTAACGGAAGATTAATAACAACATTAATTAACCAATCTTCTTTTATTTAATTAAAAATATAAGTTTGCCTTATTTTTTCCTTTTAATACATCTAACGTATTGATCTAGCAATGCTGTGGGTATTAGCATTAAATTTACAACAGATAATAATATATATATGCCGAGTGTATTATTGAAAGCCAAAAATGAACGGTGGTTCCTTTGCCGGTCGTGCTTCGTTCAACCAATTAATTAGATGGCCGTGTTGCGCATTTGACAACCTCATGGGTTTAACGAGTACATTGGTTTGATTGTTTAAGTGCCAAAAAGCTTCATCTGCATAATTAAATTTCTTCACTTTCCCAAAAATTTTAACAGATCGATATGATTTTAAAGCCTGCCTGAAATTCCACCCTACCTCCTTTAAACAAAATGCAAGGAAAAGTGAAATGGGTTCAAGGTGACATTAATAATGCCAACTCCAGAATGCCAGAATTAGATGCTCGTGCTAATTTTACATCCACATCGAATAAATTCACTTATAATTTTTGCGTTCCTAGAACACTACGTAATAACAACAATTTTTTATGAAACATTGTGATCACAGAGCATGCTAATAAAATTTCTTAGCTACTTATGTTAATAAAGTTAATATTTATTCAAATTCATTTAATTGAAATAATATACGCAAGACTACTCTATACTGTGCAGGATGTTGAAACATTCGCTGGATAGATTCTATATATAAATATAAGATAGAAATGTAAAATTATAATGTGTCAAACATGAGTCGTGTAAGAGTTATGTCGCTTTAAAGTAGGAACAACGCAACGTAATTGTCTGGACTTTAATCGGAGAATGCTTGTGATGTCCATCAAGTGACGCTTGTCACGTGCTGTCGAGTTAATTGTAGCAATGGCGAGTTTAATAAATGCTGAGATGACTGATTTGTGTATGGAGCTGCTAGTGGAAACGCAAGAGAAGCAGCAAGGCTTTTCCTATCAAACATGTCCCAAAACCATCAAATATTTACAAGTTTAGACTGACGTTTGAGAAAAACTGGGACTTTTTATTGTTAGAAGACATAATGCTGGCAGCGGAAGAACCCATAAAAGGAACCCTTCTCACATAAACGCCGAAAGATGGTTGCAAACATTTTGTGCTGTCTGTCGGGGTACTTTTCTTAGTATATCCTTGCACCCTCTCGACCATTTCTATGTGCTTCTCCATATGTGAAGACCATCTCGGCTTGATATGAATACCGGACCATTATGCAACTGTCGGTATTGTTATGGGAGCATGATTTCGTGCATACAATTTTTGCCATTTCCATGGAAACTATGCATTTCCAGACATGTGTTGATATGTTACTTTTCTTGTGAGAAATCAACCTTTGAAGTTTGTCCCTATTGTTTTAGTTCACCCTGTATAATCCCGATAGGCTTCGGTACCGGTTGTCAAACGCGTACAACTTGATGTCCTGAAGGCCTGCAGCCCAGCATACTCTGCTAATCGGATTAAGGCCAAATCCAGGTAACTTTTGGAATTGAAGTGCTATCCCACCCTGCGTACATCCCAGACCTTGGCCTCAAGTCTTGCACGGACGGCGGTTCAACAATGTGGAGGCGGTCAAAAGTGTCTGGCGAGATTTTTACCTCATAATGAGCCAAATGTTTGTTACCAGCTCGGAAGTGAGCTTTTGGCGCAAAGATAGGGTTGTTTGTGATTGATTTGAACTTTTCACTGTTAAAATACGAACGAACTTTTGATTCAACCTGGTATTAGGTTAGTGCAAAATTAATGGCCGATTGCATTTTCTAGATGTAGGTGAGTCGGTATGAAAATTATTTCTTGACTAATACAGCCACGTGACACATCATTTTATAGTTGTAGTTCTTCTCTTTAAGCTGATGCCAGAAACTTGTTCAAACGCCGTACTTTGTGAAAGATTAGAACAATCTTGCAAATTCTGTCTACACAAGAGATATATCATTTATTACATGAGCTTAAACTTGGCCATAATACTGCTGAAGCAACTCAAAATGTCATCAAAGCATGGCGTGACGGGATCACTTCTTAACGTACAACGCGCAGATGGATTGAAAAATTCCTTGGCTGCAATACCACCCTTGAAAATGAGGATGGTCGCGCCGTCCAGCGAAAGTTGACGACAACCAATTGATGATATTAATCGAAGTCGATCCGCATAAATCCATACGAGAAGTTACCGAAGAGCTCAAGGTTGACTATTCTACAATCATTCGCCATTCGTGAAAGGTGAAGAGCTCGATAAGTGGGTGGTCAAGTTAAACCAAAGGAAGGCTAAGATGACTGTTTGGTAGTCGGCAACCGACCTCATTCACCACAGCTTTCTGAATCAGAGTGAAATGATTACTGGCCTATCATACCTTCAAGAAATCGACGACATGCACCAGAAACTTCAACAACAACAACCAGCATTAGTCAGTCGGAATGGTCCCGTCTTGCTTCACGATAACGCTCGGCCGCACGTCCAATGGTCACCCGACAAAAGTTAAATGATTTTGGATACGAAACTCTTTACCAACTAACTACCACTTTTTAAGCACCTAGACAATTCCCTGCATGGGAGATGTTCAAAAACTACGAGGATGCGAAAATTCCTTCAACGAGTTCGTCGCCTCCAGAAGTCCAGAATTCTACGCCACCGAATAAAAATGCTTGTGTCTCGTCGGGAAAAGTGTGTTGACCCCGCTGGATGTTACTTCGATCAATAAAGTGTTGTTTGAAACGAGTTATTGCATTTTAAAGAAGTCACTACAAATCGGCCATTAATTTTGCACCAACCTATTAATAAATATATGCTTATAGCTGTTGCAATTTCATTTTGTTGCTTATTATGTATTCAAAACTGCGTATATAAATTACATTTATTAATTATAATTAAATATATACATAATCATGAAGTTTAAAAATTCAATTTTAATTCAATGGACGAATGCCTTTAAAATCAATGTTTATTATGGATGCATCTTTATCAACAAGTAACTTCGGAATCACATGTTTCTTTTTCTTTTTGAGTATTTTTTTTTCTTTTTGCTTTTAAAAATCACTTTCTTTCGAGTCTTCGTATGATTTTGTAAGGCCGACGGCGAGGGAAGCAACGGTTCACATCTGAACACATGGCCGCCGTTGTAAGGAAATTCAAGGAGCTGTTCTCGAGAAAGAGGTTATAAAGAAAGAGAGGAGGGTTAGGAAGAGAAGGAAGGGGAAAAGGATAGAAGTTTAGTGAGAGGCAATAGAAAGGAAGGTGGGAGACGGGGAGGGGGAGGGGGTGAGAGAAAGCAGACGGAAAACGCAGCACATGGATGGCAAAGAGGAAGAAGAAATAGGGAAGGAAAGAGGCCGTCAGCTGGAAACCGTTTTCCATTGAGCAAAGAAAATTATGAATTTCGATGTGGACAGACGGTGTTCTTCGGCCCGGTCGCCAGAGACGCCGCCCGATTTATGTAATTTTCATGAAGCTGGCCGTGGGCGCCCATTTGTCACCGTACATTTCGCTGTATTTGCATAAGTCAATTTCCATGAGTCGCAGTGTGTGGAATTCGGGAGCGACCTCGATAACAGTCCCCTTCCCCACCTACTTCCTCCTCTCCTTCTCAGTCTCCCGATCTCCAAGTAATACCGTAGTTTATGTTCCCTATTTCCAAGAAGGAGGAGGGGGGCTTTAAGGGCGTGCGTGGCAGACGAGGCGACGGCAACAAGATGTCGTAAATTTGACGATTAACGCCTTAAGGTTTATAACCCCCTGCTTATGCAACTGATGGCGTCGATGGTTGTACAGTAGTAAACACGGGGAACCCTTGCCACCTCTTCGCCATCAACCCCTTAGCCTAGTCGCCACCTTCGCTTCGAATAAGAGATTTAAAAGCTACTACGCCTCCACCTGCCATCCCCCCTTCAGGGTTATGAATCTTAACACGACCTCTAGTGGAACATTATTAACCTCGCATGTTTTAAATATGACATTTGAAATTAGAAACAAACACGGGACCAGAACCGCGACCATGACCGCCTTCTTGTAGATTCGCGCAAATCCTTAAATCTTAATGAAGATAAGCATCCTTGATTAGCTGGGTTGACGCTAAACCTTTAATGTCAGCTTCCTTTACACCTCGCAAGCATTAAGTAAATTGCATTAACCTTTTACTCTGCTATTAATAACAAACAATAAACATGAGGTTTAAGCTATTCTATACTTTTAATCCTCAGACCTGTTGTCTCAAACGCACACTAAAAATAAATTGAGATAGCGCATTTCAATAAGAAAAATATCAACGTGATTTATTATATCCTTCAAAATGGATATATATTTACAAATATAAGGAAGGTTTTAATATGTTCATAAACATGCAGCGGCTCCTCCTTTCTCAACTTTATTAAGCATTTTTAATCAAATTGATTATTTTAATATACCTTTATTATATAGGAAATAAAACAGTTTATAACAAAACAGCACGCTTTGGCTTAATCTTTGCGATGATATAATTCAGCCAAAGCAACTTAAACAACCGTTCAATTGATATAAAATTTCAAAAAGTATATATAAATTGAATAAATATCCTTTCGCAAAATTGGAAAGAGATATCGGTTAGGTGTTCATGGTTTTCATTCATAATACAGAGGGTTGTTCGGGATCTATGGTAACAATTAGCATTTTTAAATGTGGCGCGCGCGTTCATTTAACTGAGTTATCACGTGAATTATTGTTAGGCAGGTATTAAAATAGTTAGTATTCGAACAGCGAGCTAAAAACATTGAGTTCTGCCCTCGAAAATTGACAGGTATATTTCCCTTTCCGACGTCAAATTCAGCCAAAAAACGTATAAGGATAAGAAGGAAAGGCTCGCGTAGACGTGAGGCTAACGAGAAATATAGGCTCTGGCACTGAAAAGTCACCTGACCAAGATAGGTTTATTAACAATCCAACCTTCATTGTTTTCAACAAAGGAAAAAACACTGATTGTTAAAATACAAGATGGAAACAATGAAAGTTACACTGTTAATAGACCCATCTTGGTCAGGTGACTTTTCAATGCCGGAGCCTGTCTTTCTCGTTAGCCTCGGCATAGACGTAAGTGACGCCAACCAAGTCTGGTGGGAAAATGTGTGTCGCAGAGAAGCCCTTATTCGATGATCGGGCAGCTTTTATCACGTGATATAAACACAGCCTTCACTTATCCTTATACGTTTTGACATAGAATGCGCCTTACGTTTCGAGACTAGGATGCCACGCTTAAATCGTGAATGTCACAAAAAGTGTTGATCACGAAAACTTTAATAACGTGAAAATTATTAAATGATAGAAAAATGATCGATTTCGCATTCGATAGAGTACAGAACAAAGCATGTTTTAGACCATCACTGATTTCGTGCTGACCTCACTGGCTGACGCAATCGCAGTGCAAAGTTGAGTCAGAAAATTTGCTCTATGGCGGATATTAAATTAGTCTAGCTCCGGCTTCCTTGCTACCATAACGTTTGAGGTGTCATTTGTTTTATCTTTCTGCGCTTTATAAAATGGCTTAAAATTTAAACCTCAATATTTAATAGTGTCTAAGATATCGGCCTTCGAAGTGTGGAAATTTCGCAAAAATTACAGAATTTCCAAATTTATGCCTAATAAACATGAGAAAAATTATAGAAACCGTCACAGGAATATAGATCGAGAGATGGGGAATCCAAAAAGACCCGGATATCCGAAATTGAGCGTCAATGGGCTCAACAGGAACGCCTCAAAGTTGATGCGCCGCGCCGCCAAGATGAACTATAGCTCGATACGAATACGCCAATAACTGAGAGTTCGACGCAAATAACATATCTGATGATATAAACGTTTCTACATGGAGTGATAGAATTCAACCAGTGGAAGTCCATAACGAGCCATAACCATCAACATTAACAGCATCTTCATCAAATATGATTTAAGTAAGGAGCGACAAATATGCGAAAATTTGGGAGACTGAATTCATATTTCGTTTTATATTCTGTATTAATGAATTTGATTATTCAAGTAATGTTTATAATAGATTTTAGTTTGAGAAGGACTTGAAGCACTCACATAACAGTAGCGTCATATGTTTGCTCCATCAGTTTCATCAGTCCAATGTGAATGGTTTCATGCTGTACATTCATTGTAGGACAAATTTAAAACTATTAGACACGTTGCAGATGTGTGCCTGAGACACGGGATGTCCATTTCTGCGTCAACCATTTGATGAGCCACATTTGTTGACTAGTCGCCAAATTTTGACCGTTTTGTCAGAACAGCTACACAAAGCTAAGAAGAGACGTGCAGTGATGGACAAAGAAGATTTAGATGAAAATTTAACAGGCTAAGTCTATGAATGAAAAATATGATGAGAGACCGGCAGAATTAGATAGCAAAAGTTTAGCTCATTTTAGTGCATGGTATGCACCGGTAATGAATATAAGACATATCAAGAGAAAAGATGTTGATGATACAGATGGCCATGAAGCCACTGAACAACAAAATACTGATAATGAAAACGATGGAGCCTATGACATTTTTAGTTCAAATATCAATACATATAGACGCAGAAATGTGGGCACAGAGTGATCAGATACCGTCATTATAGCATCGATGACACAATGAATTACAAGCCTGAAATGGTTACATTGTTCTATCCATTTCGCAATGAAGTTGTAGATGTATTAGATGTACACAAATTCATCCAATTATACGATGCGAACGAGGTGAACATTTTAGCCAGAAGGAAAGAATACGAAAGTAACAGTAATAGATGCATTGATGGAAAAACTTAGAGAACTGTGCAAGAAAGATGACGACATTGCAAACAACTTGCAAAGAGAACAAAATGAAAGATGAGTACATGCGAAGTGTTGTTGGCGAGGCGGGTTATGAGAAGAACGATGAATTCGAATAGGAGACCGGCAAGGCTATCGTACTTGTATGAGCGTGTAACAATGTGATGTCCAAACATCTGCAGAGTAATGTGAAAAGACAGAGTTGATCTTAGAATTTATACCCAGAATATGCACACACGATAGCGAATGCATACATGTGTACATGGTATACTGCTGGCAATGGCAAAAAATTTACGATAGAAACTAATCATGGAAACTTTAAACTATAAATTGATTCGGACTACGGCAGAATACAATTCGTAATGCTTATATAGTCTGTGCGTCCACTGGTAGGGCTGCAGTGAACTTGAACAGGAACACTGCACTATTTAGAATCTGTACACTCTGTATTTAGAATCACACCGCAGAGCAAAAGGGTCAGTGGATTGACTCCTAAGGTCCTACAACAATATCATCGCCGATTCCTTTCTATGAAATGTGTAATAATTGATGAGATAAGTATGGTCAGTTCGGACGAGTAATCCCCAATATCACCGACAATTCATTTCACTTGTCATGAGTGATGTGCCAGAGTAATGAAATATTCTCAACTATACTGACCAAGATCGGCAATGGTGAAAGATTGCTTCCTCAGGAGAAAGCATTTGTTTTAGAGAAGGTTTAAAAGTAAGCAATGGTGCATGGAAAATTTGCCCGATACAGTTAGGCTGTTTCATCGCAACAACAGCGTTGATTCTCTTAACAAGAATGCTATCATGTGTAATAAGATGTTTTGCCAGTAATAAAATTAATGGTTATGGCCGCAGAAGTGAATTAGATCCAGCAAGAACAAAACTACACAAGATAGGTTTTGTCGAATTAGGAGGCTTGCAATATCGTACATGTTGAGAGTGAACATCGATGTGGACGAAGGATTTGTAAACGGTGCGATCGGTGTACTCACAAGGGACCGTAAAAAAGGAAGCTAATTTTGCATGAAACAATGACGAGGTCCTTGGATAAGTGCGTGACAAATATCAGCGCCAGACATCAAGGAGTTTCCGAGTTATAGTCATTTATTGTTCCCGTTATAAGTCTATTGAGCAAATCCGAAAATGTTCGAAATCATTTTTCTTATGTGGTTTATTGACCTTGTGCTCACTCCTGCACAACATATGAAAGAGATGAGTGTAGTAGGTTATAGTTTTGAGTTCGAAAAGAAAGAAACGAATGAACAACATCTACAACATCAGCAAAAATAATGCATCTGTCGTTTAAGGTTATAGTTGGCAAATGAAGAAATGGGCACCAATCAAATGTAAGCCACCTTTGATTTCCAAGTTCAAAGACAACATAAATGATGCTTTGAATTATACAGCGATCACTAAACTTACAGCGAACATCAATTTAGGTGGCACAATCAAATGTAAACGTGAACAGTTCCCATTGGTGCCAACCACTGAGATCACGGCACTTAAGTACCAAAGTGCTACATTTGATCGTATCTTCTATGATTATGACATATCAGAATAAAATCAACTGTTAATGTTTGGATTGAATAGAGTAACGAGTATAGTTGGCTTATATTTAACTAACTCAAAAGATTACTGTAATTGCTATCTCACTCAATATAGTCAAGCACCTTCTATAGAAAAGTTCAGAGACGAATACAAGCGATTGAAATCGCACATGCTGCTAACATTCACCAGACGCGTAAAAAATTCATATCAAAAATAAAAAACAACGATACTATTAGCTACAACAATGATGATGATTCCATTGAACAACAGAATATTTTAAACGTTGTAGTTACCAATCTCAATGCACAGTATTTAATATCGCATGCACAGTACTTATTACATCTGATTACTTGGATGAATGCAGGTGAACTGTACATATACACTGTCATATCACTGAATTATGACCACCCGCTTAGTAATGGGAGTAGCCAACCTTCGCCAATATAACTGCAGCTACGCGTCGTTGCATGGATGCAAGAAGTGCGCGGTATGTGTCCGATGGTGTGGCAGTCCATTCCGCTTGATGCGTTGTCCACAGAGCTTCAAGAGTCATAGGTGGAGGATCCAGCTGCCGTACATGGCGATCAAGGTGCTCCCACAGATGTTCGGTTGCACTGACGTCCGGCGAATTAGCGGGCCAAGCGAGCACTCGAAAATCAGTCGAGTGTTCCTCGAAACAATCCAGAAAGAGAAATGCCTTGTGGCAGGGTGGATTGTCCTGCTGGAACACTCCATCATATTGGGGAACATCGTGGTGCACTTGGTCCGCTACGATTGACAGATAGCCACAGGCATCCAAATTGCCCTCTAGACGAATAAATGGACCTGACTGCTCCCAACAGAAGATCCTCCACACATGCATACTATCCCCACCAGCCTGTTTCCGGCCCACAAAAGCCTCCTGCAGCTCTTTTCATGGCGTTCACGACGCACTCGCCATCGCCCGTCAATCTTATGGAGCAAAAACTTTGACTCGTCGGAGAAGGCGACCTTAGCCCACTCGTCTGTGGTCCAATGGCGGTGCTCAAGTCAAAGTCTACGCCTCGTTGACGATGACCACTGGTCAACATTGGTGCAGCAACCATGCGTCGACTGTTCAGGCCCATCCGTAGCAGGGTGCGTTCAACGGTAATGTCAGATACACTTTTGTTGGCACCGCTGTTGAATCTGGTGGTCAGTTGATGGACTGTAGCTCTCCTGTCACCTTTTACGAGTCGTCGTAGGCGCCGCTAACCCCGTTGGTCGATGGCTCGTGACCCTTTACAGTGATGGCGTTGGGGACGCGATTTCTGTCCCTGCTGTCCACTCTTTGTACACCTTCACTACAGCGGACCGTGAACAGTTCAATAACCCTTGCTGCGATAGCCTATTATCATCCCTTTTTGGATGTCCGTTTACCTATCTTGAGGCTCGTTCACCTGCCGTTTCATGCACCAGCTTTAAAGCTTTCTCAGCCTGTTATGCGAATTTTGCAATGTGTAATCGTTGTTGGGGCGAACCATATGATTCAATAATTCGTTGATATGACAGTGTAGATGGATTCGAATTGAGAACACAAATGAATCAGTCTGGTTGTATTATATCCGATGCACTCACCAAACATGGTGCAATAAGTTATAGGAAAGCAGGCGTGTTGCGATCTTCAGAAATATTAAGTCTTTAACCGAAAGCGAACATACACTGATAGACTGGTCAAATTGTAGATGACTGATTGACGCTGGCATCGGTAATATTTGTATGGTTCAAGTGTGGTGACATTTTTACTAGGCATTGTTTGAAATCATCGTAATGTTTGATATCTGATATGGCAATGTTGTTGTCCAGTGCGATGATGAAATATTCACCTATCAAAGACAACATGGAGGTGGATACTGATGTGCAAATTATGATATTTGGAGACTTCAATGTAGATGCTCTTGGCTTTGTGAAAAAAAACGTTTCAATTTAGATTACATGCCCATCAAATCACCTACTACATTGGGTGGCATTACTACAGATTTGATATTGATTCTAATCTGTTGACATTTGTATTATATTTCTCTTATCACAGGCCACTGATTTGTAAGTTGTGAATGACTTATCATTAAGGTTCAGTTAAAAATAACGAGTCTGGTTAAAAAATAATGATATATTGCAAGTATATTGAACATTTTATGTTTGAAATTAAAATTTTTAAGTTGTGTTGCACAAAATGATTTCTTATTCGCCATGTAGCCACAAGACGTATTCTACGACTTAACTAGCGGCCGTGTTCCAACACAGCCCCGTACAATTTTTTTTTTTGTTTGTGCTGTTATAACAATGCATTTCAGCGCGGCCTCAGCCTATATTAATTTGCTTGCGCGTGCGTTGCTAAGGGTAAAACAATTGCCAAGCAATAAAACATTATTGCTACAAAATAAGTTATGGCCACAAATGTTATTTTATCCTGGTCAGTAGGAAACTGTGAAAAGGATAATGATAGACTTTTATTGCCAACTTGAAATGTTGCAAGAAACATCCAAGGAATTCGAAGCAGTTGCAAAGTTCTTCTTTTGACTCAGATCCAATAACTCTAGACATTGAAAAACCAAATTTATTTGAAACAAATTCGGCTGCATACTTTGCAAGCTTTTTAGCCAAAAAAAATTTTTTGAAAAAAATGAATGCATTATCTGTAAGAACATTTTAGTTGATTCTAATTTTCCAATGGTTATAACATTTATAACCATATTTAATGCAATTGATTTTATTTTTTTTTATAAAAAAAATTATGTTCAACATCTTTTCCACTGTCTAATTTTTTGTGGTGTCTGCTTTTAAATCACTTTTAAAAAGTAAGTGAATAAAAGTCATGTTAAAATAAACATTTGTTTTCTTTCTAAAATATATTATAAAATTACAGAATTTAAAAAAATTACAAGATTTCATTATAAAATAATGTTATGGAATAAAATAATTATACTTTCAATACAATAAACCGTGTCAGTAAATATATAAGAAAATAAATGAACAATAATTTAAATTAGCATTTTAAAACTAAATAAAAAAACTTAAATGAATGCAGGTATAGCAAAGCATTTGCTGCCATCTTTGACATGAGTGAGAGCTTCTCTGCATACCACTTTCCCACCAGGCTGTGGCGGCGTTAGGCCCGTTTCAAACTGCTGCGGACGCTACGCACGCGGACTCCGCACCCGCATGTGATGTTTTCACAGTCATGCGGACGGATGCAGCTGAAAATAGCATCCCGGTTTGAGGCTATAAAAAATATCCCGGTTTGAGGGTTTAAAAAAAGCACATTACTGGAAAAAAATACGATGAGCTCGCTGCAATTAAAGGCTGTCGCAGCCTGTTACATATTCAGAAAAAGAAATCCGCGGTCCCAGAGAAGGTTTTGGTTACTGGAATAATCAGGTAGTTTCTGGCAAACTGAAATAGTTCAGGGTAAACGGAACGCATTGAGATTGTATGTTGATATTTATGTTGTACAGTATTCAATTTTGAATAAAGACATGATCAATTTAATTTCGGGGCCTTTTAAATATTCATCTGTTAATTAGTAAATGAAACATGATCAGGAAAAAAAGCAACCGGACAAAATGCAACTCCCTCAGTTCGAAGCAGTTTTGAAGTTGCCATATTTTCGAGAAGGTATTTTCATATTAGCTATTGGCGACTGACTGTTAATTTATTGTCATTCATTAAAGAAAACTGCAAAATTCAGAATATGAATGCATCCTTATTAATCGATGTTTTCATATAATATCAATACATCGAATGTCTAAGAAAAACACTAGTTATTTTCTAAAATACAGGGGGGAAAATGAACAGAACGCTAAAAACTTACTAAAAAAAACACACAAAAAACCCTAAAAATACCAAAAATCTAGCAAAAATAAAAAAATACTAAAAAAATCTACTAGATGTGAAAAATACTCCAAAAATATACCAATTTGGTAGAAAGTATACTCAATCTGATAATTTCTTCATCTGCAAATCTCTTCGTCCGCATGCGGACTCCGCGTGACTGTGAAAGCAACACTACTTTTAATGGTATTTACTGATGCGGACGGACCATGCAGACGATCCGCACTACTCTGAAAGCGCCTACAGTTACAATAGAATTTCGTCCCCGCGCGTAGCGTCCGCAGCAGTGTGAAACGGGCCTTAGGATCTACAAACTGACATTAAATCAAGTAGAGCTTTCATTCTTTTCCTTAACGTTCTTTGATTCAGCTATTCCGAAACTATGAAAGCATGCAAGAAGTAAGGCTTCGTAGTATCCAAGAAACTGATATCAAGTGTACTAAAAAACATTGGCAAAATCCGAAATGGCGCCATTCCTGAGGGTAAAAATCTGGAGCATACACAGAAACACTTCAAAAATGGCAAACGGAAATGTATTATTTTCTTTCTTCAGTCCAACTAAAGAAACTATTTTAAAGTGACATATCCTTACAAGCATTATGCAGAGTTTAAGACTGCTTGCTTTCTTGTATACGGACAAACATTCATTTGAACATGTCAAACATGTGTTTAAATCTTAATTCTTACCACACAACGGGCAGAAAGTTCGGGCTCAAGTAACCGAACGTAAAGCAACCAACACAACGGGCCATAGTCAGAAGGTAAGGGCATCTGTGGGTGCGATAAACATAATGATCAACCGTGATTTACAATGAGCAATAGGATACCACTATGGATAACGACATCTTAAGAAAAAGAAAAAACCTCTTGTCCACAAAAATATATTTATAATCAAGCGTATACGTATTTCGATCTCGTTAAGATCATTATTCAACGCAATACAGGGGAAATCGACAATCGAACAGTGCAGGGAAAACGAAACGAGCGGTCCCGAAAGCAACGCTTTCACTGCCATATTCGTCCAGAAAGTAACCAGGGGAAGTACACTGAACTAGACAAGAAACCAGATGAAACCTAGTTAAGTCATCCAGAGTCCTTTCCTATCAGGACGATAGAGTTGTTTGTTGATTGACGAGGGACAAGGGACACGAGGAGCTAGGAGATCCATTATTCGGGAAAGATGGCCTTTTGGATGTCGTCGAAATTGATGTCCAGGATATGATTTCTAAAGGTGAGCGGATGCTCAATAATATCTGCAACCAGAGGAAAGGGACGGTCCTTCATCTTTAGAAGCAGATTTTTCAGCAACTCCTGGACGTGATTTCCAATGGGAGGTATATCAAAATCGTCGGCAATAGAAGTATTTCTTGCAACTCTCCTGCCAAGTTGGGCAATGATCCTCAAGGTAATGTTATGGAAGGTTTGGAGGTCCTTCCATCTGGACTTACATATTGTTGCCCAGGCAGGGATACCATAAAACAATATGGTTCGGGTTACCTTCCTGTATAACAATAGTTTGCACTCCAGTCCAAGCGCGCTGTTTCGCCCCAGAAGAGCTACCAGACTGAATTTTGCCTTCTTTGCCTTATTGGTGGCGTAGGAGACATGGTCGCCCCAATTTAGCTTGGCATCTATTACCACCCCGAGGTATTTGAAATGTTTTACTCATTTTTTGTAAAGAGTTTGTATTCTATTGTTCAAGAGCTTGTATATATTTTTTTAAATTTTACAATAATTTTTAACTGTTTGTTAGAGATTGGTTGGTTGGTTGGTTTATTTGGTATTAACGTCCTTTTCAACTGCTATGGCCATTTCATTTCGGGATGGCGTTATAGGGGCCGCAAAGTTTGCCTCGCAAGGGTTCTTTAACGTGCAGCCGGCAAACGACTACACGGGACCAACGGCTTTACTTCCCTTCCGAAGAAAGTTCGTGATTTCAGGATTTTCCCCCTGAAAAAGAACGATACCTGGAGGATGAAAATGGAAATGCATGGTCACACCAGATTATGTATATTTAAAGCGACTGCAACAAGAGCCGAACAATTTTTTACCACCCAAGAAGTTCTAAGGACTGTGAATGCAAGGAAACATTTTGAAAAGGTTTCATGATTGTGAGAAACTGGAAAGGACTGTGAATAACGACATGACCAACTGACAACAACCTCTTGTCCACAAAAGAATTTTATTAAGCATATACGTATTTCGAACTCATTGAGTTCATTATTCAATGCCGATACAGAGTTTGGTTGAATTACAGAGAATATATATAAGGGCTGGAGTGGCCATTATCCAATAAAAAGGTACAAAGTAAATTACAAAATAAAAAAGACCAATGGGAAAAAAGCAAACTCTAAACCTCAGAAGCGCGGACCTAGTATTGGATAATGGCCACTCCAGCCCTTATATATATTCTCTGTAATTCAACCAAACTCTGTATCGGCATTGAATAATAAACTCAATGAGTTCGAAATACGTATATGCTTAATAAAATTCTTTTGTGGACAAGAGGTTGTTGTCAGTTGGTCATTTCATGATTGGGTCGGGATACAGTTAAAGTTGAGTCAAAGACCAAAGCTAATCCCAAACTTATGTTCTAACCCCATATTTACCCGTGACATCCCCGGTTTGTACAGAGGTAAACAAGGTATGGCTCCACGAAGACAAGGCGTCTAGTTCACAGCCGCGTCAAATCCCGTTCCTGAAACGCTCCATTCCATTCAGCGACATACCTGTCAAATCGCTGGACGCATCGCCTACGGATTTTTTGGCTTTGGCCTGCATAAACGGGCCCTCGAAAAGAGACGACCACAAAGAGTGGAGGGTCTTTGGAAAGCGTGTCAACAGGAGTGGTTACGAATTGATCTTGGTGTTCTGCGTTCCAGCCTTCTGCAGTGGAAACTGCGATGCAGGGCAATAACAAGGGTGCATGGCTACCATATTGAACACACTCGATGGTGCTGAAAGTGATTTTCCACTTTTCTGGCCCTCGATAACTTGATACCGTCGATCCCTAACACCCTCTGTATGACTTAAAGCAGCCATGCTTTTAGATAATTTAAGAGCTATTCTTAACTATATGTCACAAAATAGTCTTTTAAAATACGCTATTTCAAAATACGGGATTTTATTTTTTACACTATCCCTATAGCGAACGTTTCTCGAGATCTATCAGTCAAAAAACAAGGGATCTGGAATTAATAAAACTGCAAAGAGGGAAAGAGTGAGCGAGTGCGACAATGGGAATGCGCAATGCAATAAGCTTATAAGCTCGAAAGTCAGTCGCAGTAAAATTCATTCAAACATTGCAGGTTTTTATCCTATTCAGGTGAGCTGACGCCAAGACAAGATATGACGATAGTCAAGACGTAATCCCTTCGAGTCAAAACTCTTTTACTTTGAATAAAAAATGCACGATTCAAAATAACAATTGCTTAGTAGAAGTGACTCGAGCATTTTTTACTTGCTCATAACGAGGCTGATTCTCTTCAACTGAACGATTTTGTCGACGCACCGTTCAAATTTTGTGAGTTGTCGAAACCTTCCAGGTCCTATCACCTGTGACTTTTGTGACTAATCTGCATCTATTCTTCAAATTTGCCTTTGCTTACAAGATGCCGGCACCTGGGGATCGTTTTTGGGAGAGGTATGTATCTATTCTTTCCGAGTCGAAATGTACCTATTTGCAAATAATTGAACAACGTAAAGTATTATTTTGTAATTTCTAATGCAGTCGTTCATAATATAGAAACGTCATTCGAATTCGCGACAAATTTGTTAGCTATAGCTTCCCGAAGAAAATATCTACTCTAAAATGCACGGCTGACGTGATGCATAAAATCAAGACCAGCGTTGAAGTGCAAAAAAACTTAAAATCTCAGAACACAGGCAATTAAGAGTCGATGAAATTATGGGTCTGATGTGTAGACAAAAGCTAATAATCCCAGAATGCTTTCTTGGCACAGCGCAGAGCACAGGATCAACGCGAAATCGTCCATGTCCTACAGGTCAGGAGCAACAGACTACGGAGGTGTTCTATTGAAGTCATTGGATGCAGTACTTGTTTATTATTGCGTCTTTGGACTACTTAAACGAGCTCGATGACCTTGCACAATACTCGTTCTTTGGAAACAGCCTGTAAGGAGGCATGGAACGCTAGCCCCTTTGCACTCTTCAACCGTCTCTTTTGCTTGCAGTGGGACAATCTGAAGAAAGGATTTACAGGGCACAATACCACCAAGTTTTCTTGGAAAAAAATCTAGTATTGCGTTCTAGTTAAAATTAGTAATTAGCTTTATTGGGAAAGTAATACGATTGAGAAGGATTTCTTAAAAAATATATAAATTATAATCGAGTTGTAGACAAAAAAAGGCTGGATCTAGTTAATTATGCCTTAAAAAAGATATAAAGCGATAGTAAGTACCTTATTTATTTGCATTCTTTTTGCTTGAAATATTCACATAGTTTTCACACAACGTAATTTTTTTAAAGTTTCACATATTGAAAACAACTGAAATATCAGCACACGTTTCTGGTTAAATAAGAATGAAATGCAATCATCGTTTATGAATCAGCGTTTCTTAAACTAGCTTGTTATTATCGACGTGATTGGCTCGAATGATCATGGAAAGGGTCAAAGGTGGCTTATGAAGCGATTAGAAGAGATCTTGGAATGAAAGAACATAATTAGAAACAAATAAGTTCGGGAGCAATGATTGGGGAGTTGCAAACTGCTTAAGATTATTGTTAGTTCTAAATATCGCTAGATGTTCTTCGATGATGGAAGACCCTAATAAAGAGAAACGTGGACAAGGAAAAAGATAATAAAATCTTGGAAGAGGATTACTCCAAGAGCTTTATTCTTCTTCAGAAGAAGATAATAAGAAGATGAAAGCAAATAATCATAAAAGGAGATTAACTTTATTATTCATTACATTTTAATTAATTACTCGTTATACGACAGAAAATGAACGTGGCTAATTACAGATTATTGCGATTCGTGAAGTCATTTTTTGCAAAGTTCTGCGTAATTAGTTTCATGGATGCGTAATAATTTGATATATTCTGCGAATAATAAGTAAAATAAATAAATAAATAAATAAATCAAATAAAAAAGCTGACGTTTCGGATAGAGACTATCCTTTATCAAAGCAAAAATGATAATTCTCTAAAAGCAACGAGAATATTAGAGAATTATCCTAAAGTTATAAAAGGAGTCGACAATCGACAATCGAACAGTGAGGTGTACATTTCTTCAGGTGGGACGTAAGCAGTGCTTACACGATTCGCACCCTTCCGGAATAAATTCTACATGAAATACACTGAAATAGGCAAGAAGCTTGACTACCCAAAGAGTCTTCCACATTATGAAAAAACAAAAAATAAGATTGACGATTGTCGGGAGAGTGGGAGTGGGGGAGGGGAAGGGTGGTATTACATCTTCTAATAATCCGGGAAGGAAACGTTGCCAATGTCTTCGAAGTTGACATCAAGAATCTGCCTCGATTTTCTATACTTTGCATGCCACTTCATTTCCATCGGGTTATTCAGTATTCCAGCCACCATGTCATTGTCATTGCTCTTCATCGTCTGCACCATGTTCATCAGGAGATCTTGGACACACTTTCCAGTATGAGTCATGTTCAGATCCGAGTGTATGTAATGATTTTTACGGTCCTACTTCCAAGCTGCGCAATGGTCTTTATACCCCGTCCGCACTGCTGGGCTAGCTTATTGTTGAGCTAGCTTATTCGATAAGCTAGATATCTTGGCTTAAGTTGTAGGTTAGGTCGTTCGCACTGAAGTGCTCTAAAACTAGCCTACACGATCCGGTTACGTTTGACGCGTCGCAGGTCGTCGATATTTTTGCCCCAAATCTCTATCAAAATGCGAACTTCCTCCGTAGTCCAGTTTTCCTTTTTTTTCCGTTTTTTTCTATACTTATTGGTGTTGGTGCAGCCATATAAATTACAAAGTAGCACGATCTTATAACCTTGGTCAAGCCAAGCAAGCGAATTGCTCCAAAACTACGGAATAATGGGAAAAAAGTATCCCATGATGCAGTGTGTTTGTGGCTCAACTGGATAAGCTAGTTTAAAAATCTAGCCTATCATAAGCTAGCTTATCAGAATCTGGGCTAGTCCAACAAAAGCTAGAATCGTTCGCACTGCAGTTTAAGCTAGCTTATCAACTTAGGCTAGCTTATTTTTTGCAGTGCGGACGGGGTATTAGGGTAACATTCTCGAACGACTGGAGTTTACTCCATCTGCTCCTACAAATAGTCGCCCACGCAGGCATACCATAGAGGAGGACGGTCCGAATCACTGTCTTGTAGAGTAGTAATTTATTGTCGATGCTGAGGGCGCTATTTCTACCCAGGAGGGCTATAAGGCTGTCCTTAGCCCTCTTTGCTTTGTTCAGAGCAAAAGTTACGCGACGATTCCAGGAGAGTCTTGAGTCGATGATAACGCCAAGATACATGTAGTTGTCAACCCATTCGAGTTTCTTCTTGAATAGAACCAGGGAATCCGAGGGACACTTAAGTTTTTTGTTGAAGTACACGGCTTTGCATTTTCCGACGTGAAGATTCAGTTTCCAGCAATTAAACCAGTCCTTGAACTTCTTCAAGGCGTTCTGCAACCGAGTGATAACGTGAGATGGCTGGTTCGCTGATACCATGATGGCAGTATCATCAGCATAGAAATATAAATTACACTTATCGGGTTTTGGGAAGTCGTGCACAAAATAATTAAAGAGAATGGGCCCGAGGACAGAACCCTGTGGGACACCTGCCTTTACCTTGTGGGGCGTAGAGAAGTTTTCGCCAACTTTGGCTTGATAGAACCTGTCGCTGAGAAAGGATCTCACCATCATAATCAAATCAGAAGGGAACCCGTCTCTAATCATTTTGTAGATTAGCCCCTCGTGCCACACTTGATCAAAAGCTTTACTGACATCAAGAAAAACCACGCCACTATACCTGGAAAGGTTTAGTGGGGTGCTCAGATCTTCAACGAGCCTCCATATCTGCATCTGACACGATTGGGCGGCTCAAAAGCCAAACTTTTTTCCGCATTAAACCATTGGTGAGATAGTGGTCCTTGAATCTGGTGAGGATCGTTTTCTCCAACACTTTAGACATTGACGGGAGTACGCTGATAGGTTGTTAGTTCGCGGCAATTGCAGGATTTTGTCCCTGCTTGGGGAAACTTAACACAGTCGCTTATTATATTCGATATGTCGCTAATGATGTTCTTTGGGAGATTCTTTAAGGCGTTATTATTTACCTTGTGTCTTCCTGGAGCCCTCCTCTTTTTCAGATTTCTTTGATGGTAGTGATTTCTATGGCCTCGATGATGATCTTAGTTGTAGGCTGTGGGACTTCATAAAAGTTGGCAAGACCATCTTCTACAGTCTGGGACATGAGCTGACTCTCGGGATTATTGCTATCAGGGGTAACAAACTGCATCTCCAGGGAATCTGCAATTATTTGAGCTTTATCCTGAATAGTTTGGACGTAATTACATTAAGGGGAGCGAAGTGGAGGAAGTGTATCATTTTTCTTCTGAAGAGCTCTAACCATGTTCCAAATGGAATTGTCGCGAGCCGACAAACTTTTGAGCTTGTCATTCCATCTAGCGTCGCGAAGCTCTTTCAATTCTTCTTGGACTCTTCGCACTAACCTGTTGTATTTTGTTTTTAGCCAAGGTAAACGATAGCGCTGCCAAAGCCGACGGGTCTTGTTTCTCTCTGCAATCAAGCGTTGGATTCCTGGAGTGAGCATAATTCGATGAACGGGCTTATTTACTAGTGGATAGGCAGCTTCAGAGACACTATAAAAGGAGTCAACAATCGAGAATCGAACAGTGAAGTGTACATTTGTTCAGGTGGGACGTAAGCAGTGCTTACACGTTTATCACCTTTCCGGAATAAATCCACAAGAAATGCACTGAAATAGGCAAGAAGCCCAAAGAGGTCTTCCACAAATGTAAAAGGAGTATAGGCTCTAAAAAAGGAGTACTTAAAGACGACTTTATATATAGTTAGCATAGGGAGTAGTAAGACGGTATTGGCTGAAATACTAGAAGAGAACAAATGGGAGGCCAGGAAATGAATTCGAAGACGTGCTGGGATAAGACAAGAAAGAGGACAAATAAGAGGTGATAAGATGGTGGGGAGAAAAATGTAATAGGATAAAAAATACAGAATTAAAAATGACAGAAACTATAAAAAAGGTTACGAATGATGAGAGCTTCGGTTTAAAGGTCACTGCCCAAAGGAGCTACCACATGCAGATCCGACTGAAACCAAAGAGTACAGGGACGGACATAAAATGAACATAAAAGAAGAAAATTATGAAAGAATATAGAAAAATATGGCAATACCGACACTGGACATCCACTGATAGTCAAAAGGTTGCCTTTTCAGATGAATAACGTTTTTTGCTCATCAGACGGATAGACGTGGCATACACGGCGAGAAACGTCAGAAAACAAACACCCTTCAACCATTTGTGGACAGGAAGCTGGCGGAGGCAGCGTTATGGTCTGAGGAATATTTTCCTGCCAGCCTCTGAATGCACTCATCATTGTGGATAGCAATGTGGATCGGTTTTAGTACGTATCGATCCTTGCTGACCGTGTACACTCGTACATGGACATTGATTTTCTGTGCATGGTGGCATCTTCCAGCTTGACAATGCGACACACTCATACATCTGGAATTGTACGTGAGTACTTAGAGTAGCATGAGGAAGACTTTACTGTGATTCCATTTTCCCCAATTTCCCCGACTTAAACCCATTCGAACGTCTGTGGATCCATCTGGATCAGGTTATTCACTCCATGGATACTCTACCTCACACCCTCCAACAGCTGTCAACTGAACTGCAGTCAGCATAGCTCAATATCATGGACACGTTCCAGCACCTTATTATTGAGTCCTTCCCAGCCCGCCTAGCCGCTGTCCGAACTGCACATGGTGGTTATTCCGGATATTAACAGGGGATTCGACTGTTTACGACAGACAAGGTCTAGTATTTTGCAATCCATCCATAAAATTAAGACTAAAGTTGACAACTAAATAATTGGAAAGTTACGAGATTTTCGCTGTTGCTTGAAAATAGAATTTCAGGAAAAGAATTGCAAAAAAATGAAGCCGCTACAAGTTTAAGCTCGTGCAAAAGCAATTAATTGATACGGTGACTTAATTTTTTTTTTTAAATTTGAAGTTCAGTTTGTAATGAAATGTTTTAGAGTGAACGTTTAAAGGGCATCTTTGAATGACTACGCCGCTACAACTATCTGGCGTTAAATAAAATTAGTTTTGAATTTAGAGAATATTCTAACATGTAAGAGAAAAAGCATTAATACGAGTAAAACAACTTTTTGGAATTCTTATCTGCTTAGAGTATTATATGGAGAGGGTATCAAGATAATTTTTCTTAAGATTTTTCTTATTATAAAAGATATTGATGATATTCTTAATATTTTAAATAAAAATATCATTTTCTAATTAGCAGTTTCTCTCGTGTAAAGTGGCCTTTACCTTAAATCTAAACTTTGCTATAATAAATCAAAAATTACGCATAGTAATGCATGAACACCATCCCTTGTTTTATAAACGAGGAGACGATGGTCTTTGTGTACGTTGGTATTCTCCTTCACAAAATGAAAAGATATGCATGGAGGATTACGGCCGTATTAACGTTTGCTTTATTAGACCTTTTCCACTTTATACGTTCGTCTTATCTCCGTTTGTTGTTTTTTTTTTCGCTTAAAAATTTCCCCTTCTTCCTTCGTTCTTCCTCTCTGCGCTTTTACTGTCCTTATAACTTCTTCTTAGAAGAGACAACGCAACTTAAAGCAGCTAGCTTCTGGTGACGCAATTAAGCTAATCACGGATAAAAGAAAATTTTACTCTCATTTTCACGAGTTCTAAATTGTTCGTGGATTTTTCAGTAAACAATTGAAATTTAATGAGGGTTTAAACGAAAAGTCCGGCCGTGAAAGTGAAAGGCAACTTAAGACAAACCAAGCAATAGAAAAAATGGGTGAGGAGGTGCTGGGAGTTGAGAGAAAAACAAACGGGGGGGGGGGGGTAGAGGAAAGGAGAGTAAAACCTTTTCGTATTCTGCAGCGTCGCAATTTGTTCACCCACCTCACAAATGGCGGCAATTGAAAGCGGGGGCGATTAAAATACGTAAGTCACGTGATAAGAATGCCGTCGCCGCTTTTTCCACCTTACTCTACACTCGACAGTCGCTACATTAAGCAGAAAAAAAAAATAATCTTCGGGCGTGCTATTGGGGGAAATGGAATTTCTCGCACTTTTCCTTCCTTCTACATAGATACATACATATAAAAATTCGACGAGAATGAGACAAAATAACTTTACGGGAGAGGAAAAAAAAAAAAAAAAAGAACAAGTGGCTCAGGGAAGCCGTTTGGCGAATCTCGTCGCATTTTGGAAAGACTTTCAAAAATAATTTCATAAAAAAATTTCTTCAAAAGAAAACTCACGATTTTTTTCCCTTATCGTAGTTGCAAACAATAATTTTCGTCAAGAGTTGTATAGTCCAAGAATTTATTGTCTTATAGCCACCTATAAGTAAAGCGTATTCTAAAAGTTGTCAAAATATCTTCATAAACTTTTTGAACTGAAATTTACTTTTAAAATTATCTGTAATCGAAAAAATCGTTATTAGTAATTCGTTTGAAAATGTGATTATTAACACTTATATTCTGAAGTAAGAGCCTTTTATAGGTTCTTATTGTTATTAAATGTAAATATTTCCTTATATTTATTAAACGTTTGAACATTGAGTATAATTTGAACAAATATTCTTTAGTCATTAAATCTAATGCTGAAAATGACTTTTCTGTTGAAGTCTTGATATTACGATTTCGAAATCACTAAGTAGTTTATATTTAAAGTCTAATGTAATTTTTAAAAAAACAAACTGGATGTTTAGTTTTTATCACCAGTGGCATTGTTTCAATTTAAGAACCTGATCATCTAAATAAGGAGGTGACCTCTCCTGAACAAAAACATCCACTTCTCGAAAAAAATTCTATCGGAAATTTAAAATATAAACTACGTAATGATTTCGAAAATGTAGTATCAAAACTTCAATAGAAACGTTACTTTAGCAACATTGATGACTTTATTTCGACGTACAGGTGATTACTAAAAATTTTTTGGTTCCATTTTAAATAACCAAAAATAATAAGCAAATATTTTTATATATAAACCTATATATTTATAAATATAAATATGTCAATTTTTATAAGATGAGAATTTCTGAAGTTCAATAAGACTGGCTAAAAGGTATTACAATTCAGAAAACAACGCATTTCTACAAAAATTAAAATAATTTTAGACGATTGCTAATGCGTCCATAAAATTACTTGGCGCTTTTAAAATTCTCGCCCGTCATTTATCTGTTGATGCGATTTCTATTTTTCTTTTCATTATTCGAATTGAGCACCCCATTCTATGTTAAATTCAAAATAGGAAGGGAATATTCAAATAATTAGTTCAGGTACTGTTTGTCCAAAATAATTGTTATGAATCAATGCAGAAGTATCTAATATCTCCATACCTCCAGATATTAAATTAAATATAAAAACTAAGAAAGAAAACCCAGAGTCTTGTTTTGAACCCGGAAACCTAAATCATGGAATTTTATTTCCTATTTTATGTAGTTAATATTTACCCTGTTAACATAACTGGCGTGGATTATAATCTTATATTAAAGGACTGCACATTCAAATCAAGCATTTCCGACTATTTCTGTTCCGAACGATATTATTATTATTATAAATTTGTCCTAAAAAAAACCTGTGACTAACATGTACGTTATTTGTAGTACAGTAGGCTAACATAACAGCCGAATGTAAGCTTGGTATTGCGTCCATCGATTTGGGAGCCCGAGTTCCCTGTAGGGGTTTTGAGAATGAATCGCTATCTCATGCGCACACATAATATTAAGTTAAAGTACTACACTGACTGATCATAATCTAGGCATAATAAACATACGCTAGCATTCAAAGTGAAGATAATAATATAACTGAAGAAACTCTTCAAAAATATCATAACTACAATTAGAAAAGAGAAGGAAAAATTCCGCGATCTGGACTCGAACAAGGGAGCATATCTATCGCTGGCACTGCTCTTACCAATTGAGCTATCTTAGACAATGAATCGCCAAGCTGTTACAAAGTGTCCGAATGTAGTACCTTGAAGTCAAAAATAAGCTCAACTGGCAGAGCAGGCTCTCGACTCGATGGTTGGGAATCCTTCTTACCCTTAACCATCTCTGGTTCGAGTCCAGGTCGCGGAATGTTTCCTTGATACTTGATCAGAGATATTTTGATGAAAATCGACTTCATGAGAAGAAGTCGATTCGAAAGTGGATCACGTAACTGTGGTCGATTTGATGAACAGGCCTGTAAATGGTCTATTATAGTAGAGCTCAGCCACCTTTAAAGAGCCAAACCTACCCCAAACAAAGATTTAAATTTTTTTAAAAGCCACGAAACTAATTTTACAAACATGATGACTGCTAATACTCAAAAAGCCGGTAGAGTGCCGACCTCTGTTCTGTAGGATGAGATATGGTGAATGCGCAAGTCAGAAACGTGAGCTCACTGTCATGTTTCATGAAAGACCATACAAAGTAACAAATTCTTAATCAACGATCAGGTAACGATCGTTGACAGTCGATGTAGAATATCGCATTTCCTTCCACGCTAAGCATTAATATTATAAATTAGAGAAAAATTACATTAAAATTGTTTTATTTCTATTTACATCATCTTTATTTGTTTCTTAGGAAATTCATTCAGACTAGTACAGCTAATTGCTCACAAACACTTCTTTTACTATCGTTTGTGAGCAAGTAGCATTTTCATTTAACACCACATTTTATTTCTATGGATATCGGAATAGAAACTTTTAAAATTGATATTAAACTTAGATAGTTTTCTTTTAATATAAACTTACATCAATGTCAAAACATTTAGTAATATCTGTCCTCTCCTAAAGCTCTTTTTTTTAATCTTCAGATTCTTTAAGAAAAGGAAGGGAAGAAAAAAAAACAGAACAAAAGATGGAATTTTTAAGTTTTGCAAAAATTTCTATAGCGTCAAACTCGATAAGAAGGAACCGTCGGAAACAAGAAATGACAAAACCACAGATGACAAGGACGACAAACGAAATTTCTATTTTTAGTTCACATTAAAAAAGAAATTTTCTCTCTCGGGTTCTTTTTTTTTTTTTTTCCTTGTTAGGTTCAATCTCCTGTTTCAAAATTTTCGTGTATTGATTTTTTTTAGTTTATATTTTCCAGGAATATTATTAATAAAAGTTGAAGCATTTACAAAAAAAAAACTCATATAACTTTGTGTAAGCAGTTTGTTGACTTTCGTTGTTCATACAAATAAATCAGATTTATGTCTAATAGCGTATTTTAATAGTTTCCATGTGGGACTATTAAAAACTAAATATTAAATCTTTAACGGTGGAATGCACTGTTTTGGTTGATGTACTCAGCGTTGTGTTCGTACTATATCTGACTATTTTCCATTTTATAACTTAAATAAAACAATTTTTGGTGTATTTAAAAGATATTTAAAAAATAATTATTTCTGGAAAAAACGAGTAGTGGGTGAATTTTTTATTCTGATCACATGTTGATTCTATCATTAAAAATTACCATAAGCGTTATGTATCTAGGGTTGATCCCCTTTATGCAATATAATAAGAATTTTACATTTAATTAGCTGCAATGTAAAGTTTCAAATGGGGAATGATATTACAAGGAACTTCTGTAATTTTATTTTTAAATTATGTAACATCAGTTCGCATTTTATTTTGTGAAATCTATTAGGAGGCGAACACATTCGGCATTTCTCCTTCTAGCGCCAAGCGGCCCCTTTATGATTCTCTATAAAATTTAATTCTTATTAGCTTCATTTCGTTTCTCCAAACTTTAATAATCAAAGTTTGGCTTCTGGAAACGCTCTCCGGTGGAATCCGCAATGCTTCGCCATACTCACCACATAACAGTCATCGGCCGTGGCCTCCTAATACAAAAGGAGGGAAAAAAAGAAAGGCAAAAGGAACTTTCTCGACGAGTTTCGCTAATCGACAGGGAATTGTTATCGCCAAGAAGGAAAACGTTTTCAGCCAAACTTGGGTTCATTGCAAACATTGGAGGGGAAGGCGTTTGTTCTCTCCTCCTTCGCCATCAACTGTGTCTTAATCAGTTTCTCAGCAGTTCGCGGCGATAGCATTCGGGAACAGTCCGTTTGTTGCCAAATGAAATCGAACGGTCTTATCTTGACCAACTTTTGCGAGGGTTTGCTCAAAAGCTATTTAAAATTTTCGGAGTTATACAAATCTTATAATTACATTCCATCGTAGTTAATGGATTCCTTAATTATATGGAAAATGGAAAACATTGAAATTAGCAGTCTCTACCTAATAAAATCTAGGAATAGCGTTATGCGCCAGCTTGGATTAGGTAAAGGTTTCAAATTTTGAGAATCATTGCAATATGTTTTCATGAATGAATGTTTCGAGTTGAGTCGAAAATACTAAATTCTCGGCTTTAATCAACTATTTTGACCACATCAACGAATAAAGTTTCATTATAATTTTTTATAAACCATTTGTTACCACAGTTTTCTATTTCAATTTGACTTTGTCGTTCTGATCCGTACACATTAGAATTTGTTAATCACTTTTATTTTGTCCCTGTTTTTTTTTTCTATTTAAATCTCCCGACTGAATCTCTTTTATTACATAATTAGTAGCCAAATCAATCAGGACCAAATAAGTAACTGACTAATGGTCCTTGCTTGTCTGAAGCATATCCGAAATTGTTGTACTTTCTCCTTCTAGTGACCTTCATCTTACTCTGTTGATGAAGCGAAAGCTTCGAAACGAGTAAGCTTAGAATTAAGAAAATTTAGTAATGCTTTTATTAAAACTGCCTCATCCATATTCATTATAATTGATATCATTCTCGATAACTACAATTACGAATATTTTTTTTCTAATAGGTGATATTGCAGAGACCTACAATATCGGATTTTGGAAATAAACCTAATAAAATCTATTAATTTTGCACGAAGTCCACAACATTATTTACATTGATATGACAAATTTTTAAATAATTTTAGACCATACTAAACTAAAGATGACAAGTTATTAAAATTAATTGCAGAACTTAATGTCTAAATAACAGACGTCTAATAACAGTATATTCAATTTCACCATCAATTTACTTACAATATTGAGAATTTTCATTCTTATTTAACTTTACCTACTAGATTTGCAAAGTCTATCGTTTGTTGCCAACTTTTTCGTTTTTTTATATTTTGACTCCAATTTCGGACATTGCATCAAAAAGTAAGTAAACGTTATAATAAGCACAAATGGCCAAAATGGTGGTTAAAGTTAACATTTTGGTCCTTCGAGGCGGGTTGTAGAGCCAAAATGTTTAACATTATCCATCATTTGGCCATGTTCCGGAATAGATAGGGCATTATGATATTTATTTACTTCTTGATGCTTTACATAAATCTGAAATCAAAACCAAGAAATTCGAAAAAATTTGGCAATAGAACGACCGACTTCGCGAATACAGTAATACCTCATCCGCACTAGCATTTCCAAACTAGTTTAGATTGCCGAACTAGTTCCGATTTTCAAGTGCGTACACAACTGGTTTAAACGAAACCGGTTTCAGGCGTTAGAAACTGTCTCAAATTACGCGAGTTTCCCAAACCTTCTTGAGACAGTTTAACTAGCTTCGCGCGTGGAATTGTGGGATCCCAGAATTCCGTGCGCTGATGCGATGCTCTTTTTTTTTTGGTAGCCTTACCTTGTGGCCTTGCCTTTCTCTCGTGCTCGTCGAGGCCTTCCAGATTAACAAGGCGTCCCCTGAGCATGCTGCTCTGTTTCAATGCTAAACTGCGTGCAAGAGCGATTTCCCCAATCTGCTACCAGATGTCCTTCTTTCACGTGTAGCATTTTTTTTGCACAGTAAATAATTTATTTTAAAAATATTTACATAGCTGTATTTTTTTTAGTAATTTATTTTTTTATTTATGAAATAATGAATTTTAAATTGCCATCTGATGGGAACTATGAAAACCTCGAAAGATTTTAACTTAATTCAGCTGTATAACATTTTTTGACACAGTAGTACTTTATTAAAAATAATTTACATACTATTTTTTTATTAAGTAGCGGAAGAATGGAGCTACATATTGTTTTCACGATGTCCGTCCGTCCATCCCCTTCATAATTTACGCATTTCTTGAGGTAGAATAGCAAGGTAGAAGGTTGAAATTTGGAACGTAGCTTACTATGGGGCATATGCACCTTCCCTATTTAGTTTGGTTTTTGATTGGCCCACTGGGGTCGGAGTTTCGGGGGTGGAAATTAGAGGGGACCAAAAGGTCTACGCATATTTATCCATATAAAGGAATGAAATTCGGTATGCCAGTTCCTCTAAGCAAGATCAACATTACTTTAAAGTTTGGGCCAAATTGTCCCAATAGGGTCGGAGTTTTGGGGGTGGCAATCACTTGGTCTTTAGAACTATGGCAACATATATCATTTGTTCGAAAATGATGAGAAAGGAAAGAAAATAGGGTTCTTTTATATTTTCTAAATACAAGGTTCGAGAAACTCAATTTTTGATTAAAAAATGGGGGGGGGGGTTAAAAGTGCAGATGAAGGAATAAAAAAATAGATGAACTCAGGGCTTCCGATACTTTTCTATACCTTCCTCGAGAGGCTTAATTTCTTGTTTATTTTTGAATTTATCATGGTTACAAAAGCACATATAATACAACTGAAATAACTGGCTTTCTGCATGTTTATAGCGAAAGAAGGACACTTAACAAGGGAACCCCGCATAGCCGAACCGCATTAACAATGGAGTCTTTGTAGCTGAAATTTTTTCGTTTTCGCGGTTTATTTTGAAAGAAACCTTTTGAAATTTCGCGCTCTCTTATTTTGCAAGCATCTATAGTAGCTTCAAATGAGTAACATATTTCAATTTGATGGAAATCTGTGACATACATGTTCGAGGGATTCCCTTGTTAGTGATGAAATTTCGAAATCGCTCACGCTCGGGCAATGAATGCTTGTTTGCTCGTTTCAACACCATGAGGCATTGAGCACATGTTTTTAACAGAGACAAATGAAAGTAAGAGACTGGCAGTGCCCTATTCATTTTGCTGAGCGCTACTGATGCCACCGGAAGTGCAGCGATCGCCATTAAGAGAATGGCAGAAACCTAAGGTGGCGTATGTTCTCAATGTTATTTCAGCTGTTTTTGTAGCTGACTTCAAGTGGTATTAGTAAGCGTAACCTGTTTTCTGATTTTTTTAAAAAAACTTTATTGCATTAACTAATGATAACGTATACTTTTAATGACTTTCAATAGCTGATTCAATGCCTTACGAATTTTTAAAAGAGCGCGTATAACCCTATCGTTATTGTAATAATGGAGGCTTAGCCAGAGACAAGTGAAAGCATAGATGAAGAAAACTGAAGAAGCAAAGTTATTTCTTCATCCATGGTGAAAGTAAAAGAATCTAGAGGAAGGATGAATTTATTTTTTAAGTCTTAACTGATTTTTATTATTAAAAAAGTTGATTCTTATAACTTAATCAGTCTTAATACCTAATAAATATTTTCATTTGTATTGCTAAATAAAAAGTAAATTTGAAGCCTCTTCATACAGTATTACCAATGGAGTTTCGAAAATAGCTTCAGTTACACAAAAATTTTAATTGATTTATTCTTTATTGATTTTAAATATAATAAGTCGCGATAAGACACTGCGTATATTTTCTACACTTATTTTTTCTGTCAGTCGCTTGGTTTCATGGTGATATCGAATATTACAGTATGTGATGACAATAAGTCTAATAAGTCGAAGCACATGATCGTCAGAAGGACTCATTTCAAATGAATGGTGAGTTAAATTAGTGAAAATATTAATTTTTTTTTTCGGTTATAAAATGTAATGTTTTTGCTAGAATTTTGTTAGGCATATTCAATTTAATTGCTCTTTGCTCTCCTAGATTATAAAATTCACTCCTAATGATTTTTTCTGAAATTTTGCACAGGTATACTACATCTTTCGATGGTGTGATAAGGCCTCCTTATTTCTTTTTCTCAATGAAATTAAGGCTGTGGTAGCTCTGATATTGCTCTTTCAACGCTTCTTTACATTGAATGCAGATTATAGATTTAATTACAGACCTAGAAACGAATCCTGCCGAATCACAATATTTTGACAAGATTTTAATATCAGGGATTGGATAATATTGAGACGCGTCATCTGATATGGATTCATGATTATATTCATCAAAGTTATACATGAATTAATGTTTTGTGCCCTGCACTCAATTTTAACCTGGTAAATTTAATGCCATTCAATTTGCCATTAATTAATGTTTAATAAAAAATGCTGTATAATTTTGTTGCCGAAATAAAAGATGTATCCACTTTTTACGAAGAATGTCATCCTTTGGAAATCTACAGCGCAAATATTTCGTTTTCTAATTTTTTTTTTTTTTAACTTTGAAATAGCTATTATACACAGGTGTAAGAGCTTGGTGCTTATTTATTGCGTGACAGTTTTTTTTACTGTATTCATCACAATAAAAACGTTTATACCTATGTTTACTGAAATATCAGATGTTTATACTACATGTATAAAAAAATTTAAAAGCTGCGTCACAAAATTGTTTTAAGATAATAAAAAAAAAATGCAATTTTAATTTTTGTTAATCTGATAATAATGGAATATTTGTAAAGGCAGGACATTTAAACTGGAAGGATATTTAAAAGTTTAATTGCTATCAATAAACAAACCTAACATAATTTATCAAATATTAACTAATTGATTTTAAAATTTTAAATTAAAAGAAAACCTGGTAACCTAAAATATTTTTGAAAAGGTACTTAAATTGTTTTGTTTTGTTTTTTTTTAACAAAAAACGAAAAGGAAGAAATAATTCTCAGTTCAATAAAATAATCAGTTTATTAATCCAAATATTGTAATAAGCAATTAATTAATAATATAATTACTTGTGAACTGAAGTATTGGATCTTTTTTAAAAAAAAAACGATTTGACCATTATGTATGAGAATTTCGTCCAGTTAGTTATTAGAAGGGGGGATTATAATTTGTACATCTCGTATTAATCAACAATAATTTGGATTATAATTAGTGAACTGTATATTTTATTTTATTAACTTTCAAATTATAATTTATAAAGGAGAGTTTTCCTAGTTGATTGTTTAATATAACTCTACCTCCTTTTCCATTTAAACTTTTTTTTTTAATTTATGTTTAAGAATAACTTTATTTATCACCAAATAACTTTTTATCGGATGGGCCGATTTGGATGATTATTTTTTGTTTAATAGAGCAAGTTTTTCTGGTGGTCCCATAATAAATTTATCCAGATATTTTGGGTAGATATTATAAAAAATAATTTTTTGCGATTGATTCACATGCATTGACGCCGGCGATCAGCGTTTCTTGCCAATCCCATAATGGCGGCGCGAAGGCACCACTAGAGGGGAGGTCACTGCCAGTCTCTTTCCTCATTTGTCTCTGGTTTTTAACTCGTTCGAATTATTTCAAGTGCGGAAGCATATTTAGCTTTCCAAACTAGTTTAATCTAAACTGTTTTCAAATAACATCTAAACTTCAAGCTAGTTCAGGTAGTGCGGATGAAGTATTACGATGCTTTTAATTAACATCGTTATGATAATGCCGTAAGAATCATGCATTCTCAACTGGTGTAAAATCTAATTATGTAAGGTTTCAACTCAAATGCATCCCAGATTGCATAAATTGTCGTTTACATTGAAAGAAAGAACTTCGGTCTTTAATATTTTCAGTTCCCAAAGGATTCAAAGTTGGAAATGCTTTTTTGTGTCTGTAATTTACAATTCAAATTTGGAAAGCTAAAATAGGCAGTTAAAACATTGCACAGCAATATCACACAAGCATTAATGTCAAGTTTATTCAGTTTCATATGCTAACTTCATCTAACAAAGTGGTTTTCTGTGTATATGTCAATTTATCATTTAACGCTTTGCCCCTTCCACTTTGCCAAAGTTTTGTGAATTAAACTTATACGTATAGCCTATGTACTGTCTTAATATGTGTTAAGTAAAAAAATTTGACAAATGATTTCAACGATATCTTTTCCATAGAATGCCCATATGTCCGAGTCGATGGTTAATTAGAAGTATTGCTAAAGGAATTAATTACCGAATTAAGAATCAAAGGAATTAATCAAATCAATATTAATTTTTGTTTTTACGTGCAATTATTCAGAAGAATTTCAATTTAGACTTTCAAAGAAAAACTGCAAAGTTAACCATGATAAAATTCATATTTAAATTACTGTATGAAAAATTATTCGAAGCAGTTTATTCTTCTGGTTGTCGAATAATGAGTTTCATTTGGTCTTATTTAAAACTCTATAAATTTTTAATGACATAATTATAGTTTATTCACAAACCATAGACATATTATAAACCACCGATGAATTTGATTAATATCAAATTAGTTGATAAAAAATTTCAGACCCAGTATTTAATTATATTCCGTTGTTATGCAGTTTGTTAAACTATCAGGTACATGTATATGAATATACAGGGTATCCCGTAATGAGTGAATGAAAATTTGGTAAATGGTAGTACGGGTGATTCTAAACAAAAGGCAAACAGGGGACCAGCAAATTGAACAAGAAAGATAATGTTTACGATCATCTAAAAATAACAATCCTTGAAATGCACTGTAGCAATAGCATATGATTAAGAGGCTTGTTTTACTTATCTGTGTTCATTTGTCTGAGAATAGCATTTATATTTATGGAAATATAGAGGTTTCTCTACTGTAGTTTGTCAAGTTTAATGAAAATAGCATTGCATTGATTTGAAAACCCTGCAAAAAACCTACGAAAAAACTTTCGATTTTTTTTTTTTTTTTTTTTTTTTTTAAATAAACCTTTATATCTCCATGAATATACGTACTATTCTCATACAAATGATCACAGATAAGTAAAAGATGACCATAATCATATGCTGCAGTTATAACGTATTTCCAGCATTATTTTTTACAGGACGATCTCAAACATTATTTTTTTCGTTCCATTGGTCACTGGTCCCTATTTCCTTCGGGACAAAATCTTCGCAGAAATATTTGAAACGTATCATGCTTTTTACATCTCTGAAGTTTCAGGATAATTTGTCAAGTGTTTTTCTAGATATTCGATAAAACGTCTAACATCTAAGGTGTTCATATTATTTTGTCCAGTACCTGTACAGGATGCGTAAGGTATTTGAGGACAGATTCACGACATGAAAGAAAACAGAGATATAAGTCGAGATAATAAATTTATTATCGAAACATATCATGAGCATACACAAGAAACATTCTTGTTATATGGCTATTCAATGAGTCCGCCTTCAGCTTCTATAACTGCTTCAATGCGAGATCGAAACCGTCGACATGCGCGAATCAAATGGCCATGGTCCATATTGGTCATTACTTGAACAATGGCAGCTTTCAATTCATCTTTGGTGTTTTGGGGGTGTTCATTGACCCCCATCTCTCTCCACAACGCTACATACGTATTAGTCCAACGGATTCAGGTCAGGGGAGTTAGGAGGCCAAAGGTTAGGGGTTACGTGATCATCTATTCCTGTGTCATGCGAGTCTTGTGTGTTGGGGCAGAGTCTTGCTGAAACACGCAAGGCCTTCCGTTGCGTATCTTGTCTATCCAAGCCTTAACAGTTGTTTCAATGGTCTCAACGTAGACCGCAGAGTTACCTGTAAGGCCCAGGGGAAAGAAGTGTGGAGGCATCACATGTCCTTCACTGCTGACAACCCCTAAAACCATGACAGTTGCAGGAAATTTCGTGTGCATGACTCGTGGCACTTCCGAAGGGTCTGCACATAACCATCTGTCATTTCTTCTGTTCACCTTCTGATCCTGGTCAAAGTTTTTTTTTCATCGGAGAAAATCCACAGCAAATCAGCTTCACACGGATTTTTCAGCTTGTTTAAGAGCCTTTATGACCTGAATAGGCGGTTTTCCGTGTTTTGTCTGACATAAACTGACCTCTTCGCATAACATGCGAGTGATATCTGATGTTCCTTCCGACGCATGGAGATCTTTGGCAAGTGACCTCATGGATGTTCTGGGATTGTCATCGATGGCCTGCTGCACTTGCTGAATAGATTCAGGTGTTCTGATGATGTCAGAGCGTCAGGCATGCTTTTTACGCTTTGCTACAAGTGCAACATTGCCATCTTAGGTCTCCAACTCCTTCCGCACTTTGTGAACGAATGATCTTGCGACCTTTAGAAATTGCGATATCTCTATACTCTGTTCAACGAAAGAAAAGTGTGTCTAATTAAATTTCCGATTTCAATTGTTAGACATTGTTGCTAAGTAAAATTACAATGTTTAACAATTGAAATTGGAAGAAATTTAACTGGACACGCCCAGTTTTTCTTTCATTGGACAGGGTATAATCGCTGTGCTCTGCCTTTATTGCCACGATAACTGCATGTCTCTTCATGATATGTGTTACTTGATGGCCCGCCGGAAATGGTAAGGACATAATTTACTATAGTGCAGCAGTAGCCAAACGAAGGTGTCCTCAAATACCTTACGCACCCTGTATATCTGTATGTGTAGTATTTTGAAAATAGAGTGTTTTGAAATCGAATGAATATTTATCGTACCTGTGTGTTTCATCAAGCGAGAGATGTTATAATGCTTTAAATAAATTTAATATGAAGCGGAAGAAACAATTTGTTTTTGCTACTAGGGAAAATAGAGCAATTTTAATAGGTCGTTGTCTGGTTAGTTCGTTCTGTGTTGGATGAAAATGAAAAAAAAAACATTTCATCTTAAAAATGGTCCAATTATAATCGAAATTTGCCTTGTTTTTCTTATCAATGCTTTATCTGAATAGCAATTCATCTATTTTATCCAAAGCTCTAAATTTGAGGTGATCCCGATGTCATTCTTTACAGTTATATGATTTGCAGAGTGTATTTTTTAAAAAAATTAAAGATAAAAAGCATTTTATGATGTGTATTTATATTTTTACTTTTAGGATTTTCCCATTACATTTTGTTTAATGATAGTGGATATCAGAGGAAGGGTTAATTATTGTCGTTCCTAAATCTCGTTTATGATTCTGCGATTAGAGAGATGATGTAATCGAGAACTGTGGACTGATGATGTCAATCAAAATAGTGGTAAAAAAAATTTGATTGACATTAACATAATATGGCAATTCTACTCGATATCGGTGCTACATAGACAACTCGTCGTTACTAAGGCTGCAATGTAATGGAGAAAATTTCGTCACGTAATAAACGAATAGTTTTTTCAGTTTCAAAGTTCATGCGATTTATTTAATATTCTGTAAATCAGGACTAAAGGAAGGGTAATATTTATTTGTAAAAAGTATTATACAAACCAAAATTGTTGTTGCAAAACAGTTCTGTTCTTATATCTCGCCTGTCATGAGCTATAAATTTTTCTATCATTCTCCAAATTTTCAACAAATTATTATTCAAAAGCATGTACAGAGCGAGTGAAAAGTCTTCTCTCACCCGTGCATAAAATGAAAATATCCATACTCTGTTGCAGCGCAAATATGAAATTGTGAATGACTTTCTATTTATTGGTGGCCTTCTGCTGACTTGGTTATGCAAATTAGGGCGAGGTAAAAGAACAGAATTTTATAATTAGTTGCCATACTGCCAGCGGCCTTTCAGGGTCAGCTATTGAACGCATGAATAGACTCCATGAATTCATGTACTAGGCCAAATTCGGTTTGGTGCAACACATTCAACGCTGCATACTTTTTAGTATTTATTATTTTATTCCAGGGTTTTTGTGTCTCGTCTTCCTTTTTTATCTACATCCATCATAAACTGGGAAATGCTACGAGCTGATATATACTTTGGATGTCTGTCCTGATAAAGTCGAGCTGCAGCAGCAGCATTTTCATTAGCAGCTACAATAGCACATGACTGGACGGGCACATTTCCATAACTCCATACTCAGTCATCAACATTTGTATAATATGCAAAACTGGACGGGCATGTGATATGATTTGCATTTCTGCATAGGTAGAAGAGAAATAACAGATTTTTGACTCAAGCTGGACAGGTAACCCTCCTAAAACAAGGCATCATTTTACAACACGATATCGCTCTAAAACGATCATAAATTTCCGGATACCTCGTGTAACACTGTACTTCTCCTATCTAACGTTCGTGTTTATGAACTTCAGTAATCGAACAATTTATATATTCTAAGAGTTTATAAAGGGGAAAGTTTTTTAATTTAAACTTATACTAATAGTAGAAATCATTTAAAATTATACATACATAAGCTCGTTTAATAGAAGCTTAGGATAAATACCACAATTAATTTTAAATAAGACACTTAAAATACGAAGAAACGGTAAAATATTTTAAAAAGTATTTTTGAAAAAGAATTATTTATGAAAATAAGAAACTTAATAAATGAAAACATTAAACGAAACGTTAAGAATGAATTTCAAATAGGCATATTTGTAATGACATAAAAATGCAAATAAATAAATTAGATTCAAAGCTCGAAGATCCATATTAGATTTCATATTTAAAAGCCAAAAATAACTTAAAAACGAAAAGTGGATTCGCATAAGAAAAGAAAAAATGTATTCTATTTTATCAACGTTATTAAATTGAAAATGTGTATGTCTCTTTCTTAACAAGCTTGATAAATCTCAGTATGCTAATTCCCTGGTAGGCAAATTTTCAAATAGATCCAATGGTTATTTAATACACTACCTTGCCAAAATTCATGGGATACCTTTTGCTGCTATCACAGCCTCTTTTTTGTCAATCACACGGTCCACAAGTTTTTGATATATTTACGCAGGAATTTTTCGCCATTCCGCCATTCGACAATTTAGTCACAGATTTCGGACGCTCGATTGAGTTGAGATTGGGCTCTGTTCAGCCAGTCAAGTTCTTGCGTTCCAATTTCATCAAACCATCTGCCTACAACCTTTATGGCAAGGTGCGTTATCGTGTTAAATGAGAAAAGGACCATTTCCAAAATGCTGCCAGAGAACAAGGAGTGCGGCGTTTTCCAGGATGTTTTGGTAACGCTCCGCGTTCAGATGACCAACCACAGGAAGGATTGCATCTAAGCCAAACCAACACGATGGGCCCTACACCAACCAGCAAGACAATCACTGACCCTCCGCCAAACTTCACTACGGGCACTACACAGCTTGCCAGAGGATGTTCTCCGGGTATTCGCCATACCCAAACACTTGCCAGATGGGGTATCGTGACTCGTCATTCCATTCAAACATCCGCCATTGCTACAGAGTCCAGTGCCTTCTTTCTTTGCACCGTTACAATCTCCTTGCTACGTTTCAGGTGCTGATGTTGGATGTCTGGGCCGCAGCTCTGCCATGAAAACCCAGCCCTCGAACAATCCTGGTGCTTACAGTAATCTCAGTGGATTCTTGAAGGATCTTGTCAGTCCATGAACCGATGTTTTGCGGTTTGCAGTGACTACCCTGCGAAATGCCCTTTGGTCTCTGGTCGACATGATCTTGAGTCTTCCGGTCCTAGGCTGAACACTTGTCGTACCCTTATCTTTCACGCCCGGATGGCATTTTGAACGGCTGATTTGGGAATGTTTAACAGGGTTGACATCTCTCTAACAGTTTTGCCTGCAAGCTGGCACCTAACAATTGTACTCCTCTAGAAGTCCGAAAGTTCCTTTCTTTGAACCATTCCTACAGCATGCAAGCGGCCTCGATTGCGTAGTGTTGGAAATGAACGACAACATTTAAATTGCATGGGGATGCTCATTTTTATATAAAGTAGAGGTGTCCCATGGCTTTTGACAAGGTAGTGTATCTTGTAGCAGAGGGAAAGAAAAGAAAGGTAATTAAAATGAAAATAGTTTTATTGAGTTTTGTGTTGTACATAGAGGAAAAGATGGTAATGTGGCTCCCTGCTCTTAAATTTGCCCCCTAGCCTAATAAACCCACTACTAATGCCATCTAGGAAATAGGCAGAATAGCCAGTAAAACAATAACTATTTGCAAAATTTAAGATATAGATATCGCTTCCCCTTGACCCTCTGTGAGTAAAGCAGTGCTATTAACGCACGATTGGTACGAAGATTTTTCCTTGAGAAATGAAGTTTTGTATTCATTGTTATAGGAACGTACAAGAGACAGCAGTTGTAATATAAAATTGATAATGATGCGTTTTTGACGTATTGAAGGCAAAATGACGTTAGCTTTTTATTTTCTCATTAGATTCTATTAGGAGGCTTAGCAAAAACTACTTATAAGAATTCACGCTTGGTCTGTACGTTTATCCGACCGTCCGTCCGTCCGCCGTTTGGACGATAACTTGAAAACAGATTAACTTTTTCAAATTTTGTTTTCAGAAATATGACCATCAAGGTTTTATCTCGGCTGTATCAACTTTTCAGGATTTTTCGTGGAATCCTTTAAGTCGAATTTACGTGCTAAAACAGTGACCGTAAAGAATACCAAGATTCGTAAAGAATGAATGCACTATTTTGGTTTCATCATTTTCAAGCATTTTGGTTTCATCATTTTATTTCATATCATAAAATATTTTTATTTTTAGTTCAGAGAAAACTCGCTTAAGTTTCATTGGTAAACAATAGTGGATATTTTTAATTATTAACTTCAATGTTTTGACTATTGAATATTGATTTTAAACTTTTTTTGTTCTTGATTTTAAATGCATGTATTTTTCCATAAATTTAAAATGTCCCCCTCTACGAGGCCATAATAATTGCACATGACCTCGTCTGATCTGTTTGGATTGGACACAAAAAAACACATGATAATTCAAATTTTTGAACATTTAATTTCTTTCAAAAGTTTTTAAAATATTATTTTTTAATAAATTTTTCAGATTATTAATTTTAAAATTAAATAAAAGTGTTCATTTCATGACAACAAATTTTACTCCGTTTTTTACTTTAAGCCTTAAGTAATTTCTGAAGAATAGCTCGATTTTAACATAGATGTCATGAACTTAATACTGACTTATTAAGTTTTTAAAAAGTCTATATTTTTAATAAACTCTTTTTGTTATTCACTAAACTTGTCCTTTATTTCCATCATTGAAGAAACGTTTTTTCTCGAGGATCGTTCAGTTCAGCCGCTCACGAAGAAAGGCACTGCCTTTGATGTTTCTCTCCCTTTCTTTTCTTTATAGGGACACGAAGGGTGAGTATAAGATGAGAGGGGGGGGGGGCGAAGGGCTCTTTTTCTTCTTTTCGGTTCGACCTTCCTCTCTTTCTTTCTTTCCAATCCTCTTCCGTGCCTTTTCATTGAAGCAAAAGTCTCCATGCTACTGGTTGTGTGTCAGTGCTCGACTAAGGGTTCCAAAGGTTAATGTTTCCCCCCTTCTTCTTCTGCTTCTTCTTCTTTTTTTTCCCTTTAACTTTTTTATTGTCGAGCCATTGCTCCTAATGTTACGCCGTTTCACTCGCGCTAGAAACATTCAATTATCTTTTGCGCGTTGCCTTGTTGCCTTCCATTTAGATGACGGGCGAGAGCGACGCCTGCAGTTTACAGTTTTCTTCAGAAATGATTTAATTTCCCACCCGGAGACATTCTGCTTTTCCATTTCCGAAATTCGAGTGACGCTGCGCCTCTGTCGTCACTTCATCCGAAGAAAGGAATCGATTATTGATTCATTAAAGTAGAGTTTCCCGATCTGCTTTGCCTCCCCTGTCGATGTTGATATGGACGACAATGATGATGACGATGAATTAATAAATACAAAACACCGTGGTAGAGTCTGTAGACTTTGAAACTGGACGTCAAACTGTTGTCGGAGCGTTCTTCGGACATGATAGAGAAACGAGGCGCGATTTTACATTTTCGGTAATATCATGTCATAGGAGGAAATTTTATTCATGAACATAATACCGACATTTGCGAACACAATTTTTTACGGAAATAGAGAAAGCTTCACATACCTATTTCTCTCCATTTCTTTTTTTAAACGGCCTTACATAATTTTGCACTTAAAGATTGAAATATTTCATCCACAAAAATGAACGATAGCGATAAAAAGAAGTTTAACTTATGCTATTAAGCGATTTGAAATTGATTTTCCTCATATTAAAATAAAAATTTTAAAGCTTATAAAAGGTAACAACACTTCTGATTTTCATTCAGAAGAGCCATTTCATCAAAGAATAAATGAACCTAATGCATCATTGTAATTATTGTTTTATGCAATTAAAAATAAAATTACAAAAAAATAAGTATCCTCACCACGTCATTAAATTGAATTCATGAAATTGAATTCGCTATACCAGCACGAGAATGAACTCAAATTCAGCAGCAAGCATGGTTCATTTTAAAAAGAAAGAAGAAACCGAAAGACTAATTACTCATATGGTGAACGGAAAGAAGTAATTTTTGTTATTTATATATTAAAATGAAAAGATGCACACCACGAAGAAAACAAGTTAAAGGCTAAAAAATAGTTGAAAGAAAACAATGTTAAATACTACCTTGTTTGAACAAACATTTTGAATATAATACGATTAGTAAACATCAGTGATATGTTGTCAGAAAAGAAATAATCATTGCAAACAAGTTAAAGCTACGGAATGGTTGTTTTTCGAAACAGTTCAATAGAAATAGCTGGACGATCGGAAGATTGGAATATCCTGTAAAAATTTGCATGTTTTGTCTTGCTTCCAAGAATCATGCATACCTGAAGATGGAGTCAAAGCCAACCTTAACCATGAAGCACAAGGAGACTAGATTGACCTTTGCAATGCAGTACGTTGCGAATTCAGATATGTAGTAATCATGTTATCTTTAGTGATGAAAAAAAGTTTAACCTAAACGGACCTGATGGTATCAGATTCTGTTGGCATGATTCGAAACAGACAGAGGATTATTTTTCGAGACATGTACAAGGAGGAGGAGGATCCGTTATGATTTGGGCGGCTTTCTCTCACAGTGAAAGATGAGTTTGCATTTATTCACGCAAAATTAAGAGCAGTCGACTATCAGGAGATTTTAGGGAACTACCTGTTACCATTAAAAGACGAATTGAATGACCCTGATATTGTTTTTCAGCACGGCCGTGCCCGCATTCACCGTGCTTTGTGAACTCAACAGTGGCTGCGTGATCACGGACTCCCGATGAGAATCTATGGACTAATGTAGGGAGAAGCGTATACTTTAATGGAAAGCAGTTTACTACCGTAAATGACATGAAAAGTGCAAGTAAACAGGCATGGGATGATATGCCACTTGAAAGACTACAATACCTGGCTAAGTCAATGACCAGCCGTCTCATCGACGTGATCCGTTTAATTTGCAAACAAAACTAGATATTAATTACTTCGACTTAAGTGTTGTAGTTGATAGGAAGCGTAATTCGTTGTTTTGTTTCAGTAGTCTTATAATTTCGTCCATCTATTTCTGTTGAACTGTTCCGAAAAACAGCTTGTTTGAAATGATTATTACCGTTCACAGCCGAGTAACTGGAGATACTATGGACCACGTCTTGAGTGCCTGCACGAGCATTCCTCGAGCCACGTCGGAATGCCTTTCACCCACAACTTCCAACGCCTTAATCTCATGGAGAAGTCTACCTGAATTTTTCTACGCAGTCTTCCTCGAGGGTTACCACTACGAGCGAGGTCAGCAATTCAAACATCTTCAAATAATTTTCCCTTTGGGATTCTCAGCCAGCATCGAGGACGGTCTGGGCGGCATTGCACGTGATTTTCCATGTAAGCACACATACAATTCTCTCTGCTCCTTTGTTAATGCTCTCGCAAATAATTTGTATGGCGCCACGCCAAGCCAGTATAAATTTAATAGTTTTAATCAATGCTAAGCGCACTAGCAGGAATCTTTGCTTATAGCGGTTTTCTTTTACTTTGCAGATTCCAAACTTAGGGTGTAGCCTATAACGCACTATGCGTCGCCGTTTACTTACGGTGGCAGGCGGTTTAAAGTTTATGTTCCCTCCGAGGATTCAGCACCTGTCTAGTCACGAACTTTAAATCGTTGCTTCGAATTGTACTACATGAACTCATTATTTCAGCCTGTGGTCTGATTCCACTTAAATTTCATATAATGAATGAAACAGTTGTGTCTCTAATAGTTTATTGTTTAATACGAGGGTTGGGGCAAAAGTCATGGCAACTATTTTTTTTTCTTGAAGATACCAGTCCGGTTGGAAAATGTGGCATATACAGACGAAAGGACAAGGTGTTAACTACATGTGTGGACAATGATTAGCACTGAAATATCGTAACACACTAATTTATTACGGTAGTATACAGGGCAAAATGGCCTTCACGGTGCAAAAGAATGACAACACAGTACACATAAAGTTGACATGACAAACCTGGGCCTAAAGACCCTAAAGTAGTCTCCTGCTACTGTCACCACACGCTGCCAACGATGTGGGAGGCGCTGAATACCATCAGCCCGAACGTTGCTCATCACTGGTTGACACACGTCCTTGCTGAAACTTTCCTACCCACCGTGCTACTGTACGGTATGGTAGGGCATTATTCCCAAGGGTTTCCACTAATTCACTGTGACATTCCATCGCACTTCTCCCTCGGAGAACGGCTATTTTGATGTAAGTGCGCTGCTCAACACGGGTTACTTCCATATCGCACGACACTCACCAACTGACTGATTTCACAGCCCTCGCTGCGCTACTACCAGCTACCACAGAGCCATCTGTTGTTCTGCATACACACTATGCCTGCAGAACTTCCATACGACACATATACGTTTGTGATCCGTTCACATATATACAAGAAAAAAAATAGTTGCCATGACTTATGCCCCAACCCTCGTATCATTTGCAGTTTCCATTATCTAATCTATTTATTGATTATAACTTTATCTTTAAGGGTCTCTGCACCCACCCGCCTCCTTCGTGTTAGAAGGGGGCTTTGTTAATTTTTATTTAGAAACTTTAATAAAAGTTAATCAGTAATGGGTCTCGTATTAAGCTGTGTCGCAAGTTTATTTAAAATATCTTCCACTGCATTCTCTTAATTAATACGTGACAAGCGGGAGTCATTTTGGAGAATCCGTGCTTTTCACATGGACAACTGTACGTAATATGCTCACGCGTTGGATCTACAGACAACCTTTTCATCTATGCTCCTGACGGATCAACCAACAATGTCGTCTACAAAAGACCCTTGGAAGATAATTAACTGCATGCTAGCTTTGTTATGTGTGTTTTGGCAATACATTCTTATCAAGAGAATGAACATTAAATAACTTTTCACTCTCCTAGAACCAACGGCAACACCAGACTTTGCGCATCAACATCCCAGTCAACAAAACGAGTGTCAACCAAAATCTACGAACTAAAGTCATCAAGGAACATCATCGTATACACTAATAACTAAGATGAGTATACGTCCCATAAACCAACATTTAAAATTATATCATCAATTTAAATATTTTATTTATTACAGTAATTCCAATTTTCCAAAATGGAACTAAATTCATTTACATTAACCCTTAAAAGCCAATGTCTGTCTGTATATTCGCGATAATGTCTGCAACCGCGAAACCAACGGGCGTCAAATTTTTCCTGATGCTTTAACATAGTCCGGGAAAGGTGTTTCACTAGTTTTCCACGGATTTTCGCAGGTTGCAAGGATTTTATGCGAGAAAAACGGGGGGTTCACATTATATATTTAAATTTATAAATTTATACACTGAAGAGCCAAAACATTATGACCACCTACTCAATAACGCGTTGCGCCACCTTTGGTCTGCAAAACAGCTGCAACTCGCCTTGGCATGGATGCCACAAGTTCTTGGTAGATGACTGAAGACAGGTTGTACCAAATGTCTAGCAAGTAAGCAGCGGTCACGTAAAGTCGAGATATTCCAACATGATGATGTTTGAGCTCTGAGCTGCCGCTCCATGACTGACATCCCAAATGTGTTATATCGGATTAGGATCCGGCGAGTTAGGTGACCAGGACATTAACTGAAATTCATCCTTATGCTCCTCGAACCACTCCAACACAATCCGAGCCTTGTGATATGGGGCGTTATCCTGCTGTAAGATTCCATTTCCATTTGGGAAGACAAACGCAATGATGTTCAGATGTCTGCAACTTTCATGGTCCGTTCTACCACAACTACGAGTCCGAAAGCCGCCCGTGAGAACGTCCCCCAAAGCATAATACCGCTACCACCAGCCTGTGTATAGTCTGCTGTACGGGGGGGGGGGCAACTGTTCGCCTGGAAGTCGGCGTCCCCTGACACAACCATCGACGTGATCAATAAGAAATCGTGATTCATCTGACCATGCAACTCTCTTCCACTTATCCATGGTCCATTCTCGATGTTCTCGGGCCCACTGTAGGCGTAGTTGACAATGACGGTTGGTCAACAGAGGCACATGAGTGGGACGTCTGTTGCGCAGTCCCAAATCCAACAGTGTCCGCTGAACTGTGTGTTCCGAAACACTTGCACTTGGACCTGCATTGTATTGGGCTGTCACCTGAGCCACTGTCTGGCGCCGATCTTGCTTTACTAAGCGGGACAGTCTCCGGCGTCCTTTTTCTTAGATGACGCGTGGGCATCCAACACCTTGGCGTCTACTGCTGGTTTCACCGTCATTCATCCATTTTGCATAAATACTAACAACGGCAGATCGTGAAGAACTTACCAGTCGTGCAGTTTCGGAGATACTCGTTCCAGTCTGCCATTACAATCTGCCCTCTATCAAATTCGCTTAGATCAGCAGCCTTTCCCATCACTCGCAAAATTAAGTGCAAGACTGATTCCTTAACTTCTCTAGCAGCAGTTAAATACCATTCACACTTAATTACGTGTCCTCCACGTATTTCCAGACGAGTTCATTCACCAATGTGGAGATGATCATAATGTTTTGGCTCTTTAGTTTATATTATTTACAGCAAAATGACAAACCAACAATAACCAACAATCCACTCTTACACTGAGCATTATTAAAATTAATAAAAAAAAATTGACGGAGGCTCTGGTGACTGCCAAAGCCGCGGGTTTTTAAGCCGTAGAACTACTACTGTATGTTATTATTGGTTACCGTCAGTGTGTATTTTTTGGCGAAAAAAAAGAACAAAATTTTTTTAAAAAAAGTTACTATATTCAATTACATTTCAATTTTGTGAAGAATGGGTCTGTGATATGAAAAGTAACAATTGATATGAAATGGGGCATACCTGCCGTATTGATAATCTACCATTGAGTTATTCTAACATTGATAACTATTTGATTGGCTGAATCTGGTATATTTTCTCCAATTTTTGTATTTAATGCCATATCATTTTTAGAATTCTGTGTTGCTATCACTACTGTTGAAACAGACAGAGCAGTCTATTGTTGCACAAACTTTGCCTTGCATTGTTCGTCAGGAGATATATATTTTTGGTCCATAATTTGAATTTAAATCCATGAATTATTATCGTTAAATATTATTTTTTCGAAATCTCATGTAGACAGTGACCTTCTTCTTGCTTTGAAGATCAAATTTGCAAATTTCATCAAGATTGGACTATAGATTTATGTAAGAAAGAAACACACATGGACCTATCTGATCGCTATGCATCTCAAATTGGCTAGACCAATCTTGATGAAATTTTTCCTGGTAATTCCGATGGACCCTGGGAAGGTTTTAGGTAGGTCATGGTGGAGATATCACGCTATATAGATAGCACACTCTACAATTCGTTACCCCCTCCCTAAAAGATGTTAATATGGTTAATTATGTAGTGCCACACCAGTAAATGTGTTACGTTTTGTAGTGCCACACCAGTTAATATGTTAAGTATACAATGCAACACCAGTTAATGTGTTAAAAAATTTTCAATCCCCTCCACCCCCCCCCCCCTTAGGGGTTGGTTTTCCTTATTCTTATTTGTTTTAAACCACCCCTGTATTAGAGGAAACAAGACCAAAAAAAATTATTCAAATCGGTCAACAAAAAAAAAAAAAAAAAAATCTGCCGTTTTTGAATTTTAGCGAGACTAACGAACAGCAATTCATTTTTATATAGTTGATGTACTGATTTCGCCGGCAGATGACAGGATTTCATGATATTATTTTAAAACGCTCGTGTTTCCATGTTTTTATACCTAATGCACAGCCCTTTTCTCGTAGGCCATGGTTAGCTCCAATTAGTTCCAATAGACGCCGCACACGTATATGCTGCAGCAGCGCCACTCCGTTATTACGATGGCGAGCATAAAATTCACTTAAATTTAACTTGCTGTAACTTTTGATCCAGTGGCTCATTTGGGGAATTTTTTGCTTATTATTCAAGACTCAACCTTCCTCTTTCCAACGAGATAATGACCATAGTTGTAGGATATAGTGATAGAAAGATATAGACTGAGATATATACATCACTTTTTGAACGAAAAATCGCGTCTGAATTTTTCCTCGGCTGCACCCCTGATAGACGTAGTTCTACGTCAAAAAACTATGACGATCCACAAAGCGCAAGGACAAGTAGCGGAGTCAATTTGAAGTCCATGCTTTTCACATGCTACTGAGCATGCTCACACGTTGCTTCTCCAGAATACATTTTCATCTATGCTCCTGGTAGATACACAAAACTGTTGTCTACAAAAGAGTCTTTGAAGATAACTCTGCATATTAGATTTTTAACTGTAAATGCAGAATACATTCACATTTTGCATTTTCAATAATTAAGCCCAATGTAAAAAAAACCTTAAAATAATTATTCAATAATTTACCTAAAGAAATTTACCACTTTTGAACCAACCCCATTCATTCGGGTTGTAATGACTTGCAGTAGGTTGCGCGGATTTTATGAGTGAAAAAGCACACATTTTTCGTGCACCGGTTTTTTTCCTGGAGATTTACATTTGGAGCAATCATGGGCGAATTAAACCCTGTACAGTTAATCAAGTTGGCAAAAAAAGTCAAACTTAGTTATTGTAAAATTTGCCTGTATACAGGGTGTATCTGAACGGTCTGTACAAACTTACAGCATGAGTTCCTTGTAGCCAGAGAAGCAATATATGTCCCATGAACATAGGTTCACGCTTCTTTCTGGAGATACAACCATACGAAATTCTCCTACAATAGCTGGCGCAGTTGTTACATCAGATCCGTTCAGCTTTACAATCTAGGTTTACTTCCGGCTTGTACAGTAACAGAACAGTCCAGACGTGCTAAAGTACATGTTCGAAATGACCTCCGTTAGATTCCACGCAGGCCTGCACACGTCATTGCATTGACTGGCGATCCCATTGGAAAATACCGGGTGTGTTACCGATGTCATCGCTGGCGAAGAGTATCAACATCTGGTACGGGGGTGGAATAAGAAAGGTTGGATAAGATTATCACGCTCGCCTCGATTATCGGCATACAACGTAACTGTGTTCAGTTGACGTGTAGGACAACGTCGCACGGTTGAATCTCCAGAAGGAAGCGTTTGTAACCCTATGTTCATGGGACATATAATGCTTCCCTTGCTACAAGGAACTCATTCTGTAAGTTTGTATAGTCCGTTCAGATACACCCTGTATATTCAACCAACCCGAGCGAAGCCGGTATTATTCTAGTTTATATACTCAAAGTGAGGCAGACGTCTCCATACAAACGGGGATATATGCACGCTACAGCAGATTCATTACATTTATGTATTACAAGATATTTTCGATGTCATTCTAGCATGTCCAAATAAAGTGGCAGGCGCTCCATCCAATCAAGGAGAACACCTGGCATCACATCTTCAGGAGGTCGACATTACAATCTTCTTTTGATACACAAGGGCGTTCGAGTGTCCCCAGAGATAAAAATACAAGGGAGTGAGGACTAGCCATTCGCGCTACATGATGGGTGGTACCACTCCCAGCCAACAGAATGATGTCAATCCGCTTTGCGTGGCATTTCTCTTATCTGATTTACCTAACTGAAATGCAAAAAAATATAGATCGCCGTTTGTGGAGACTTAAATTTGATCCTATATTACTGTTATGATTCCGTACGTTTTCTTGTTTCTGGAACATTTGCTTACTGAGTGACGTATGGACCTTAGTAATTTTTATGGTTTGATTCTGACGACTCTAAATCATTGGAATCTAAACTCACATAACTTATCTCTGAAGACAACTATTTGGACACTGTATTGTATACTATTAAATCCTAGATTATGATGGAGTGCGGTCTCAATAAGATCAACACAAACGAGGCCTCAAGGCTAATTCACGCACACTGATTCTGTTACCTCATATGCGCTCATCAGCCCGCACAATTAACATAATGAACCGCTGCTGCTTGCCTTGTTCCATCCTCAACGTTGTCCCAACCCTCCATGAATGATTTACATCCCTTTCGAACGCTTAAGACCATGACAGGCAAGAGCTTGCACGCGTTGCTTGATGCTCTTGATGAATTTTAAGCACCTACGCACCACCTTAAAGAGAAATTTAATGAAAATGTACTGTTCACGGAAAGCTATATGCGTTCAGAAGCGCTCTCATTTCCTGTTAAGTTAATTACCATAGCAATTAAGTAAATAAAGCTCATAAAAATTAAACTTATATACACAACTGATAAAATTCTTGGAAAAGATTTAGTTCTGTAATAAACGAATATTAAAAAAGCCTTCAAAAGCAAATTATTTATTGGTGACTGGTGCGTTTCGGGCGTGGTTATCAAACAAAATACGCTGAAATACGTATTAAAATGAGGTAAATAAATTACTTTTCTAGAATAAGACTTGGAGGACTTTTGAAGTATTGCATTTTGGTCGGACTCCACGAAGTTTATCAAATCTAATAAATATAACATATTCATTATGATTAATAGCAGATTATCAAATTATCATATGTTAAGTAAGATATGTAAGTAATTATGTTAATATCTCATTAAGTTGTAGATTCTCTTCAAAGAAACTTAAAATTAGTCGATAAATTTACAAATGTTTACCTCATTTCATGTAGGAGTCAGCAAGAGTCGAGTAGTTTCATGCTTTCAGACTTAACAATCGTAAAAAACAGGGTATCCCTGAATTGTCTGCACCATCTATGAAAGGTGTTCCTTGGCAGGACAAAGAAAAACAAATTTCCAATGAACATACAGGGTGATTCTGAAAAAGTATGTATAACTGTAAGCAATGGCAGAGGTGACCAGAATGAACATTTTCTTTTAATACAATGTGGGTACGAATTTGAACGCTAACTGAGATATGAAGAGAAATAAAAATGCCGCCACCAAGATCAACAAGTTAATAATTCAGGTTCTGCAACGCCAGGAATAATGAATTTTGGAGGAATAATAGAGTACATAAAACTGTGTATATCGTTAAAATTTGATCGAATTCCAACGAGTAGTTTCTGAATTACGCATTCAAAATCGTAACAGTGCTCACATGCGAGTAGTAACCAGCAAGTGTTAAGATTTTGACTGCGTAACTCGGAAACTACTCATTGGAATTCGATCAATCTCAAACGGTATACAGAGTTTTATTTACCCTATTATTTCTAGGCGTTGCAGAACTTGAGTTATTAACTTGCTGATCTTGGTGGCGGCATTTTTATTTCTGTTCACATCTCAGTTAGCGTTCAAATTCGGACCCACATTGTATTAAAAGAAAATGTTCATTCTGGTCATCTATCATTGTTTACAGTTATACACACTTTTTCAGAATCACCCTGTATATTCGGAAATGCATACTTTCGCCGTTAGGCGTCTCTGAAGTTCACAACGTCACTTTCTCGCCATTTACGCGAGTCAAAGGTTACTTAGCGGTGGAAAATGAACAGAACATTGGTAACCGTACATTGTTTCTATAAGAATTCTTCCCACGACCTGCAACAGCTTGGAAATAGACCATTCCTTTACCAACAAAGAAAGGTGTGTGAATGAATTGTTTAAGAAGGCAGGGAGTTGAAGAAATGGACCGGCCTGCGCAAAACCACGACATAAATTCCCATTGAACATTTATGGGATGAATTGAAGCAACGACTAGGCCACATCCTCCAACATCTGCGACTTAACTCATCAATATCTTCGGTAAAAATGGAAGAAATTTCCTGAAGCTATCTATGAAAATCTGGTGGTGATAGTCTTCATCGTTCAGCACCATATTAATTATCGTGATATGATAGTTGAAGTGCAAAAATAGAGATTCCAGAAACTTTATATCACATAGTGTGATGTCATAGTGTATACGATTATGCTATTATTCTTTTTAATCGCGCTTGTTTAATGATAAATATCAATATGAGAGGGTCGTCTAGAAAGTAAAGAACGACTGGGTTCATCTCAACAAAAAACTAAAGATATCGAAACATAATTTTATTTGCAAAATATACGAACCCTAATACTACTAAATAGTAGTACTTTTGTACATAATCGCCATTGTTATTGAGGGATTTCACAACGAGACAAGTTTTTCAATGCTGGTGTTAAATCTCAGTTAGCGATCAAATTCGGACCCACATTGTATTAAAAGAAAATGTTCATTCTGGTCACCTCTGCCATTGCTTACATTTATACACACTTTTTCAGAATCACCCTGTGTTAGTTAACTGGATTTCCTTATTTTATTTAGCGGAAGTTTAATAAAAATTTAAAGTATTCCTTTGACAAAAAATTCACAATCAGTGAGCATTCCCATCATTGATTGAAAATTACCGGATTGTGTTTCTAAATTTTAAAAGAAAATATATAAATGTGAAAAAGATAATTTTGGAGTTATTGCGATCTAACATTCAAAATCTAAACACTGTTTGGTGAGAGTCCTTCAGTGATGGAAACGTGATTTTCTATTTTGTCGTTGGATGTAGAAAAATTAAATGTACGCCCTTTTGTTTATACAAAGATGTAAATCCTAAATTTTAAATAAACACGCCGAATTTTTCTTTAAAATATCGTATTTTTGCCAGTAGTTTTTGTTCGTTTTTTTCAAGGTCTTAAGCGGGTTAAAAGTTTTAAAAAAATTAATGCTCGAAGTTTTATCGCTTTCAGTTTTTGAATCTCTAATTCCAATACCTGTTTTAAAAAATTCAATTAATCCATGATAAATCGTTAAACAGGTGATACGTGCCTAAGTAGACGTGAAGCGGAAACTGCCGATCTCAGTCTTCAAGTGATACCGTTGAAATCCGTAATTGTGTTCCGAGAAAAATCGACAAAGACTCCTCTTTTTTGGAGTGAAAGTAATTGCCCGTTGTACCCTTACTTCAAAGACGAGCGACAGAATTGATTAAGACTAAATAATGAGCATGGTTTGTATAAAAACCTTGACTTATTGGGAAATGAATAATTTCTGGGAAACTGGAGCGATTATTTTACCACTGTCGTTTTGCCTTTCTGTGAGTGAAGAGCTTTTATCATCAGATGATTCTGGATGAACGGCATGCGTACTCCGCTCTTTTTTGTACAAATTCTTATCCCTTTTTGAGTTTCGAATTTAATTCGAGTGTGTATGGTGACTGCAACTAAGATAGGTCCACCTAATAAAATGCCGTTAGAATGAAAACAATGTGACAAAATGAATCAAAGTGAAATGAACATATTTTGTAATACAATTTCGTAAAAAAAATCATCACAAAAATGTATCTATATTTTAATTTGATCGCCACAAAAAAATTTTCCAAAAAATTTATGTCCACACAATTTTAATAACCATTTTGCCCTTCATTTTTTGGACCACTTAAATATTGCTTGAATCAGTTCCTGAAGATAATTAACATGGATTACTTCTCAATTTGAAGGATTCCATCCTTCATTTCATTTAAAGAGGTATACTGTTTACTACCAGCATAAAGCAATCCGGGATAACATTTCCACAAATTTTCTATGGGGTTCAAATCAGGGCTGCGGGAAGAACTGTCTAATAGCTCAACGCAATTATTGAGACACAATTCAATTGTCGATTTATCCGTGTGTATGTGGCATTATCCTTTGATAGATCCCACTATCTCCCAAAAAGGAAGTAAATTTACTTCCATGAGGTTTTAGTGGTCCACAGCTTTCATTCGGCCTTTAACAAATGCAATAATGGTTTTTCCAGTCCTTCAAAAGTCTCTACAGGTCATTAAACTGCCTCCTCTAGCTTGCTTGCTGGAGAATAGTTGCTCCTCTCTTCTTATATCGTACCAATAGTAAGTCCATCCAGACCATCGAGATTAAATTTTATTCTGGTCACTTCACACAACTTTTTTCCAGTTGTCATTCCAACCAACGATATGAAATGAGTAGATCGCTTATTTGGCCGCCATCTTTGGGGCAATTTGAAGGCGGCGAAAAGTGGAACTAATCTCCATTCTTCCATGTTATTACACTGCAGGCGCCATTACTATGGTAGTCTGAACATCGCCAGCCAAAGCGTCATTACTGTATATCCGCTTTGTCGCCAGCTGAGAAAGCACCCCCCCCCCCACCAACATCCTGCTTGTAGTCTGAAATTTCTTATGCGATCTCCCAAATTTAGAAGGTTTTTAATAAATGGGTATCACTGAAACGACGATAACAACGTTGGATACATCTAATCAACCAATCACGATATGAAAGACCAGGATTTTTACATGAGAAAAACATTCTAAGACGCAGAAAATAAAAAATCCACCTGTGAAAGGTCAGTGGTGAACCTTTAATATATCTTTTATTACAATTTAAAGCTGAACAAGAAATCGGCATTGAGTTTTGGTGTGTTTATCTACGCAAAATTACACACGTAAAGATCGATGAAAGCCATTTTTTGACTACCAAAGCAATGGCCGCCAGGCCTTCAAATGGGGACACGATGGTGGCGCTGAAAGCAGCTCATGAGCGATCTACTCATTTCATATCGTTGATTCCAACCATCATTTCTCGTCTCTATTCTATTCGTTTTTGTTTATAACTGATTCAGTTTAGATGCAGTTTTTTTTTCCGGTATACGAAATGGGAAAATTTTTTTCATTAATCTAGAGAGTATAAATTTTGAAGCTGCCACATCAGGCTTTTTAACTAGATCACCAAGGCTTACTGAGTTAGACTGTATTTCCCTGACAAGGAATCTTTTATACCGCGATGCCAATTTACTAGTCGTTCTGTTGAGTGCGACTGTTCGTATTTGTGCTCTAATTTTATAAAATAATTAATAACATTATGGGAACGCTTTATTATTTTAACAATAGCACGATTTGAGAGTCCCTGTGATTTCCAGGCTGTTATTTGTCTCTTTTCAAACTCTGAGAGAGGCTTGCCACATCTTATAACTCATTGTGAGTTAATTATTAAAGCAACGTTTTAAATTTTCTGGCTTAGATATGCCACCATTTGCTACTGTTAATTACTGCCATCTAACAGCAAAAAAACAATTACAGCTTTGATAAAATTTTCGAGATGGACCTAAATTTTTGCAACAGAGTAAAATGAACTTTTTCTAAAAAGAATATTAGAAAAAAAAATTTATTGAATTTTTTGATGAAATTGTATTATAAAGCATGTAATTAAATAACATTAATTTTTGTTTCGTTTTGTCACAATGTTTTCACTCTAATTGAAAAGCGCCTTATATGCAAACACGAATTAATTTATAAAACAAAAAAATTAATCGAGGGTATTTACCGATTTTTTTTTTAATGAAAGTTTTTTTTTTTACTTGAAAAGTTTTTGAGAAAGAATTAAAATGGTTTATATTATAACTGTGAGAACCTACTCATATTGATTTATAGTGTTTAGAAAAAATTTTGGAGTACTCCATCGAAATTCGAAAAAAAATTCGCATGACCATGAATCTGAAATAAGATTTGATTTCAAGTTTTTAATGAAATTTAAAAATTGTTAAATTTTAATTTTGTCAATAACAATTCATGATTTTAACCTGATGAAAATGGGCATGACCATGAAAATATTTCATTAACCCTCGTTTTATAGACGCACCATTCTGGCCAATTAAGAAGGTCGTCTAAATAAATGTGTCTATACATTAAAATATATTGAATATTGCAAATTGTTGCGTCATGTTTCATCAGCGTATTTTACATAACTGATCGAAAAGATATACCATTACTTTCTGATTCAATACAATTGAGTAAGCACATTACAATAAAATTGTGGAGGTTGAAATTGACCTTATAACCATCTGTAAAAGAAGCAGGTTCTCATATTTCACTTTCAGTTGTCATAAAGCATCCATTTTTCATTAAATGTAGGCAACCGATGCTGAAAGGAAGCATGTCTTGTATGAAAAAATCGGCATTGAAATCACATAGTGTGGATTCTGTATTTTTTCGACTTTCTGCCTTAAGGTATCGGCCAATGATCATGAAACAAACAAATAAACTTATATGTTTCTTTATGTTAGACTGGAGTCCTTGTCACCTCGTTCTCAAATTTTTTCCTTGCTCAATTCCCAAAGACCACTCTACGCTGACGGAGACACAGATAACACTGTGCGATTTACCAGTTTTATTTCTTAAACTTTACATAGCTTAGTCGGACTGCTCTTGACGAAGAAGTTCTTATAAAGAGTAACACATGAAAGAGTATCAAGTTCATTTAACTCCAAAATGACTGTTACTAAAATTTGAATAATTTTTCCATTGTTTTCACAAAAATATTTTGCATGTATTAATATGAAAAATACAAGCATTTGAAATAAGGATTTACTCCAGCTTGCTAGGTAGAAAAAAAATTCTTGAAATTGAAAAACTGTTTGTCATTTCGCCTTGCTTTTATGTATATATCCGCAAAATTTACTGGTTCTTGCAAAGAAGAAAATAATAAAAGTTTAACATTTTCTTTCTATACAAAAAATATTTTTTTGATTTTTCATCAAATGCCAATACCACGTGGACAATGCTAAAATAAATGACTTCACCATCTGCTTTTACGAGTTAAAAAATGCTTGCCGAATCTGGCTTTAACTGCTTTACTATTATAAATCATTCTTTAATGTAAATCGCCAATCTTTATGATATCAAGAATATATTCAACTCTTCGTATATACTCAACCCTTTTATAACGCAGTATTCTCACAATGTGGTTTCCTTATAACCGGAACAAAAAATGCGACAGTTCTCCTGTAATGATGCTCTTATAACACGATTTCTATATTAGGCCTACTGTGTACAGCTTATTCAGATTAATTTAAGTAGTCTCCCTACAGATGGATTTTTCTATTACACTTTAATGGTCAAAATAATGGAGAATTCCAGTTATTTTTTTTTACTATATCGCAAATTTTCAGTTTCAATTATCAAGAAATTCTCCTGTAAATACAGAAACATGCAACATTACATCAGACGGCGCAAGCAGCTGGACGATATTATAGGCAGTTGCTTGTTCGCATCACAAAAATACCTATATAATATACTTTCCACATATTAATCTAACTGTACTAAGTCTTTCATAATGCGATTTCCATATGATATAAAACACGATTTCTCTATAACAATGCTAGGAATTAATTTGATTTTTAGGGTTTTAGCATCATCTAAAACCCTATTAACGACGGTACAGATGTAGGTATGTACTCTGTAATGTGTATGTCACAAGCCATAATTTTTGAAAGGATTGACCTAGAGGCTTGAAATTTGGTACACACATAGGCCACATACAGAGGGCGGTGTGAAAAATATAGCGAATCCCCCCAGGAGCCACTTGTATGAATTTCATGGTTCCCTTTTTTTTCTTTTGAACAAAGAGGCCTAAAACCTGAAATTTCGTAAATTTGTAGTGCGGTTCTAATAAAAATAAAACCAATATACAAGAAAAGTGATATAAGCCTCTAGGGCCCCGCCGGAGGTCCCGAGGCCCCAAATACAATTGAAGTTATAACATTTGAACGGAACGACATAGGAACCTGAAATTTTGTACATTTATTGTGTGGTATTAAAAGAATATAGCAAATATACCCCGAGGCCTCAAATCAAGTTATAAGTTTTGAACGGAAAGGTCTAGAAACTGAAATTTCATATATTTTTAGTGTGGTACTAAAAAATATAGCCAATATAGAAGGAAGCTGATATAAGCCTCTAGGACACCGCCAGGGGCCTTGAGGCACCAAATACAATTGAAGCTATAACATTTGAGCGGAAAGGCTTAGGAACCTGAAATTTTGTATATTCATTGTGTGGTACTAAAAAAATATTGCAAATATACCAAAAAGTAATATAGTCCGAAGCAGAAGCCCAGAGGCCCCAAACACATGCAAAACTATAACTTTTAAACGAAAAAGTCTAGAAACCTGAAATTTTGTCTACTGATAGAAAATTACTTAAAAAATTAGCTACTATACATTAAAAACTAGTATAAGCCTCTTGGGTCTCGACAGGGTCCCTGAAGCCCAAATCACAAATCAAGCTTTAACATTTGAATAATAAAAGGCCTGAGAACTTGAAGTTTTGTATTTTTACAGTGCGTTACTTAAAAATTATAGACAATATACAAGGAGACTGGTAAAGGCCTCGGGGCCCCTGGCGGTCTCAAATAGAATTTAAGCTATAACAATTGGACGATAAGTCCTAGTTAAATTTTGTTTAATCATTGTGTGGTATTTAAAAATTTAGCTAATATATATTAAAAATTATAAAAGTCTCTTGGAAGAGGCCATGCGGACGCAATCTCAAAACAAACTATAAATTTTAAACCAGAAGTCCAGAAACCTGAAATGTTTTATATTTATAATGCGTTGCTTAAAATTTTAGCTATTACACAATAAAACTGTATAGTCCTCTGAGGCCTCGAGGCTCCAAATACAAACCAAGCTATAACTTTTGTACGAAAAGGCCTAAGAACCTGAAATTTTATATTTGGGCCCCTCCATTTATTATAGTCACGAGCCGCTATTGCTCGTAACATTTTGACGCTAAAACCCTTATATCGTTGGAAAACGATGCCTTAACTAATTTTTCTTTATTGTTATTGAGATTCTGATAATTACGTAAGAATTAACCTGACTTGTCTTTGGGAAGTCTTTTTATGTTATTACACGATACATAATACACTGACAAGGAAATCCCTCGAACATGTCACAGATTTCCACCATATTGAAATATTATAGATGCTTGCAAACTAAGTGAGTGCGAAATTTTGTTTCTTTCAAAATAAACCGCGAAAACGAAAAAATTTAAGCACACATAGCCATACAAGGACTCCATTGTTAAAGCGGATAGGCTATGTGGGATTCCCTTGTGAGTGAGCATATTATTATGACCACCCTGTCAGTATCTCGTTGGGCCACCTTTTGCCTTTAATACTGCGGCGATTCTTCGTGGCATTGATTCCACGAGATGTTGGAAGGTGGTGGGAGGAATCTGACACCATGCCTGATGGACAGCAGTGCCTAGTTGTGCTAGATTGAACGGTGGTGGATCCAGCCGACTGATGGTTCGTTCGACTTCGTCCCACAAATGCTCAATTGGAGTGAGATCTGGGGATTGTGGGGGGGGGCACCGAAGTAAGGTAAAGTCCCCCTCATGTTCCTGGAACCACTTCTGCACAATACGAGTTCTATGGCATGACGCAATGTCTTGCTGGAACTAGCCATCTCCATTGGGGTACGCCATCAACATGACAGGGTGGACTTGATCGGTGACGATACGGAGGTATGCTGTGCCATCCAGACGTTGTTCAACACGTATTAACGGACCCAATGCATGCCAGAAAAATATTCCCCAGACCATAACACTGCCCGCACCGGCCTGAAGGGTTGTACTCATGCATGCGGGGTCCATGCTTTCGTGCTATTTCCGCCAGATTCTCACGCGGCCGTCTGCATGATTTAACTGGAATCGTGACTCGTCAGACGACATGATTTGTTTCCACTGCTCGATAATCCAGTCTTTGTGCTCCTGAGCCAATTGGAATCGTTTCCGCTTGTTGGCTGCAGACAGCAAAGGTGTGCGGACAGGTCTTCGGCTTCCGTATCCCATGAGATGCAGTGTGCGGCGGACAGTGCATTCAGAGACCGTTTTGGAGGACCCCTGATTAAGGTCAGCAGTGATTTGATGCACAGTTGCCCTTCTGTTATCCTTTACCAGACGTGACAGTCTCCGTTCTGTCCGATCATCAACCATCCGCGGGCGGCCACAACGCGAACGTTCAGACCCCGTCTTCCGGCTAACCGTCCAGTCTTTAAATCTTTAACGAAGGCTGCTCTTGAGCACCCCACGAATGCTGCTATTTCGCTGATACTTGCTCCATAGCTCCGAGCACCTACAATCATCCCGCGTTCGAAGGTCGTTAAATCGCGTCGTTTACCCATAGTTGAAGAATGGAATACGTCTATTGTTGTCGACGACACTCAGCTTCCCTTTTTATATTGGTCCGGCCCGCTAGCAACATTGTGGCGACGTCCGTGCACGCATTTGCATAAACATGTCAGGTGGTCATAATAATATGCTCACTCAGTGTATAAATTTAGGATGTGAAGTCTCAATTTCCATTTTTACCAATTTCGGTGCAAATGGGTTAACAAAATAAAATTTCTCAATTATCATTTTATGAAGCGGCCTCTGATGCGACAGAACAAGCTACCGAGCAGTACTGTCCTGTATATTTTTGCAACACCCTGTATGTACTGTTTCTGAGTTCCTTATAACGCGGTTTCCATATTTATAAATTAGGATGTTTTAAAAAAATTTAGCACGGATATAATTACTGGATGTTTAAGACACTGTGTATATAAATACGAGGGGAGATCAAAAAGTTAGTTGCACTAACTCGCCGCAGGAGCGCGCTGTGTGTCGCAATATTGGGCAAAGCGGAGAAAGGGACATTAACTGCGCAGACGTCGGATAGGACGGTTGCTGTGGTTTCCCGTCGTGTTTTGTGTGACTAGCGGGCTAAAAGCAATGGCGCGTCAACTGGATGTCCACTCCAAACTTGAGGTGCGAGCAGCAATCCGATTTCTATGGGCCAAACGGGTGAATTGCACAGAATATATGTATATGGAAATTGAGCGCCGGTGTGATTTTGTTGCACGATAATGCAACACTTCACAAGGCCCGCCAAACGTGCGAACTGCTGCAGCGATTCAAGTGGGAGGTTTGGCAACATCCTCCATACAGTCCCGACTTAGCGCCATGCGAATTTCATCTTTCGGTAAGCTCAAAACGGAACTCGGTGGACAACGATTTCGAAACGATGAGGAGGTGAAAGCGGCTGTCACCGTGTGGTTACAAAACGCTGGAGGAGATTTCTGTGCATCCGGAATGGAAAAGTTGGTTGATCATTCGGATAAATATTTAGGGTCTCTTGGGGACCATGTGGAAAAGTGAACCTACATTGTATGCTGCTATAGCCGTGCTGCTTTTGTATAGGTGGTGTAATAAATGGCCATACCGTGGAAGTGCAACTTACTTTTTGATCTCCCCTCGTAAAACTTATTCCTAAAACTATAGAAGACAAGGTTCTTAATGATGTTTTTTTGTCGTTGAGGGTAACGTTCTTGAGGAAAATTTTTATTTATTGACTTTTAAAGAACTGAGAAGAAAATAATAAAAATAGAAAACACTGAAAAACATTAGCACAGTCATTCGCTTTTTATGTATCCGTCAAGAAGTATTTACTAAAGTGTAGTTGAACGACTTATTTCGTGGAGAAAAAAAATATGAGGTTATTCCCTAATACGCAGTGGTTTTATTCCTTTTTATGATTTTACGTTTTTTATTCAACGTAAAGTAGGAAAATTAACAGATGTGTGTTATCATTATCTTATTTTTTTTCCTATCTTCTTTAAAATCAGCGATTTCCCTCAAAAATGCCTAGCTCCGAGAATCTTCATTTCCATAATTAAAACCGCCCAACTTCAAAGAGAATAATCAATTCATCTCATGTTTAACGAGAAAGAAATTGAAAACATCTCTTTGTTTTTCAATCAAATTCATTTTATTTTTCGGACGATTTAATTTCTGGAAAGAAGCAAAGGAAAAAAAAAGATATTCTCGAATAAGGAAATGACGAAATACGTCGAGTGATTTCAGTTTGCTGAATCGTATAACAACAGCTCTGCCGCGAATTTCACCTTTGGTGCCATTCGGTTAATGCGCCAGCGATAATGATTGCTGCTATCTCTCCTCTCACCCCTTTATCACTCCTCAGAGAAACCACGCACATACACACTCATAACAAACAGGCACACACGCACACATTCACCTGCACACTTAACTTGAAAGGTATTATCTCGTAAATGAATACATTTGCCGTCCCCTCATTCTCACCAACACTTTAAAATAAGGGTGCTAAAATGTTTTTTTGAATGTTTCTGTGGGGAGAAAAATAAAAGCTTTGTAATTAATGGAAATAACATCATAGAATTCTATGTCAGCTTCTAATCTCAGAATTCAAGTAGATTTTTTTTCTTCATTTTCTTTTCTTTTCTTTGTTTTCGCACATCTGGGAAGATTGTACTAGGTCCTTTAGATGGTCGCAGGAATTGCACGGAAAATGAACGATTTGGCTGGACACGCAATTTGCGTTCTAATTCTTCTCAGAGACATTCGTTAGAGTATCGATCGAGGATATGTGAAAAGCAATCCAGACTATGGGTAACAATTATGAACACCCATGTCGTCAAACTCTGAACGGTTGTCGTTTTGGAACAGAAACGGGCCTTCTTGAAATTTTGCCAGAAGGTTGGGAGTGCAGCAATGTCCAAATTGTCAAGATACATCGCAGAGTTCATTTCTCAGTCACAGGAACAAAGGGACTGCGTACCATTATGCTTGCGCCACCGAACTTGACAATTGGGACAATGCAGTTTGTCAGGCATTCGCAAAACCCAAACGCGTTCTCGGGCTGCCAAATTGTGAGGGGAGAATCACATGTTCCGAAGCACCTGTTCCACTGCTCCGCAGTCCAATGACAATGAACTTTGTACCATTGCAACCGACGCTTGGCATTAACATCGGTGATTTCGACTTGTGAGGGAACGCATGTCCGTGGAAACCCATGTTCTTTAGCCCTCAACGAACAATCCTGCTGCTAGCGAAGACGCCCGACGCATTTTGAAATTCATATGCGGTTTTCCTCGGCCTACCACTTCCTGCTGCACTTTGACTTCCTCAACGTTTCCATTTTACAATTAAGTTGACGTCTGCACCTGTAGCAAAGCGAATATTTCATGGACCTATTTTCCACAGCGATGGGACCCGATGATCGTGCCACGTTCAAAATTCATTGAGCTCTCCCGACATACTCATTGTCTGTCTAACGCACGTATATGAGCTCTCAGTCCTCCATCGGTGCTTTTATACCTTTCGATGACCTATCAGATCGCGTGAACAGCGAGAACGCAATAGTTGTAACTTTGATTTAAAATCTCGGTCTCGTTCTACGAATGGCAGATTTGTAAACATTGCAAACAAAATATTTTCATTTTTCCTTTGATCTCTTTAAAGTACTTTTAAATTATTCATTCGTGTTTGATGGTTGGTTGGTTCGTTAGGATTCTTAGCACATCAACATCTAACTCATTTTGCGCCCTTTGAAGTACGCTTTGTCTTGAAACATTTCCACATAACTATTATCCTGAGGCCAACCTACACTCCAGCGATCTCAGTTCGTGTTGGAATTGTTTCATTTTTTATAACTGCTTTCTGTTTATTTTTTTCATAAAATTTACTTTAAAAACTAAATAAAAATATTTCTTAAATTTTCCTATAAAATAATAGTTTCATTAATACTCAATATTTTAGTCACCAAGTATGTGATATTTCATGTTTTTAGGAATATGAACCAACTGCTCTGTAGACTGTTTTCGCAAACATAAATGGCTAGCGACCAACCCTATATTGGCTCGATAAAAAATCTAAGTTTCAGGACTGACTACTGGTCACCTACACACATAAGCCACTTCCTTTTCAATCTCTTATCCCAAGGTCCTCTCGATCTTCAATAGAATACTAAATAGAATAAACTAAAAGCTGCTATCGACGCAGAAATCTTTTGTACTACAGTATTCAATCTGTACGCCAATTTCCTCCCCTTTTATAATTATTAATCCTTGCGTATGGACTGACCAATACGCGGTGGTGGTGTTATTGTGTATGGATCGCCAAGCGTATTGGTTCATATAGATGGTCTTAATTATTTTACTAATAAAAATTATTGATACTGGGCAAACACTCGTGGCATTTTCCCCAATTCATCACTTTACGTCTATATCGAAGATTGCATTCAAATCATATAAAGAAACCATTAATTTTTCTTATTGGTGATTTTCTTTTGTAGCATTCTATCCGATGACCTCATGAGTCTTTTATGTACAGATAGTTTATTACGATCTATGTTAACGATTTGGAGGAGAAAGTTTACAAAGAAAACCACTTTCTCCAGTGACGATCGTGTTCTATTTGGTGAGTCTAGTTGTGGATTATTGCACTGCACCGTATATTCCACGTTAGAAGAGATGTCTGCAGAACGGCGAGGCTGATGTTGTTCTATTCTTATTTGTAGGCTTTCCAGAGACCCTCAATGGCTGTTGAACGGCGTCGAGCAAGGACTCGTTTCAATAATCCAAATCAACAGAAATCCATCGGGAATGCATCTGGTAAATTAACAGGGATATCATGAAAGAATATAAGGCGAATTCCATTTTTCGCTTCCAAATACAACATAAATTGAACGTTTGAGATAAACATATGGCTGGAGGCTTTATCTTGATGCAGCTAAACTTTGCTTTTTCCTCTCCATACTATACAGGGAATACTTCGTGGCAACTTGGACTGAGAACATGCTACTGATGGTAAAGGGAGTTAACCTTAAGCCTTCCCGTTCACTCTTTTGATTGTGAGCTTGCCGTTCTACGAGTATCTCGCAATCACTATAAATCCTTTTTGAAAAATTTTCCTTACATTCTTGAACCACTTTTGATATGACTTCTCTCCATGTGGATGGTGGAAAATCGCGCGGGGTTTGTTGCAATCCTTGACGTAGACGAAGACTTCATTCAAAGTCATAACGTACTTCCATCGTTCTGCTGCGAGGTAACCGTCATAGAGCCTCCGACAGTTCCTCTTTCTTTCTGTGACGTGTCGAGCTTAAAAACACGACTCTTGTGACCTTTTTCCAGTTGAAAATATGTTTATTATTTTATGAACAGTAGCCTATAAAATTGCTACTATGTTTGCGTTCCCTCTTTGGGTTGACCGTTTGTTCATCTTATTGTTCACACAGGAGAAGCTGCTTGACCTTTTGAATGACCTATGGTGTTCGGCTCGTGGGAACTCAGAGATTTGCTGTTTCTGGCCAATTGGAATTAACCCTTCCCGTAAGTTTCCTTTACCATTCAGTATTGCCGACATGGCTTTCTTCGAAACAGAGAAATTTTGTGTTAATTATAGTAGAATAACTGTAATTAGCGTCAGAAAGGGCAATTATGTATCCTTCCCAATAAGGTTCAATTTGCGGAAACATTTTTTCATTACATTTACTGCTTTTGAATGAAACACAAAAATGCGGATGTAGCAGCATCATTTAACGTGCTTTCTCTGACGCGCACGTGCACGTGATCCGCATCCTTCACGCTACCAAAGATCGTAGTCAGTCTTCTATATTACCTGTCAGAAAGTATTGCGACAGTTTCGTTCTCCAGTATTTCCAGCAGACGAAATAAGCCGGAAAATAATGCTGGAATTCGTCTGTAGACATCCACCGTCAACAGATGTCGCCTTCCGCAGTCTAGAGACCACTGTTTTTATATGATCCCTGATTGCGGAAGGAAGCCAAAGAAACGGCGCAAGCGGATGCGCGGAAAAAAGGCGGACGAGCGGGAGCTACGAAATGGAGATTCGGCTAGAGAGTTTGAAAGGGGAAGGACGCCGATTCTACGGCTCCCCATTTCACAAGAAAGTACGCAAGAGCGGATTCTTCAATGCCGCCAGCGAAGAGGAAATTGAACAAGAAAAAAGCATTTGAGAACCGCACGGACGCCTTTTCTCGCACGAACTCTGATAACGTTGTGCGCTGTAAATGCGATACTAATTCTAACGTTTTAGTTGCTTCTTCAGCTGTGGGATTTCCAGCCACTTCAACAAGCCACTTCCCGCTTTGGATTCGACGGAAGACACCGCCATTCGACTTCACGGGGAAAGCTCCGCTCCGGCCGAGCAGAGGACAGCGCTTGTCGGGATTAATCACGAACATTTGGAACCCAGCCACGACGGCCATTACCTGTCTTCGCTCTACGAGGCATCGCTCGTCGAAGTATCAGTGCTACCAGTACGTTTGTGCTACGGTATATTTCCCGACGAAGAATTGAAGTCGCCGGCATATTTCCCTGGGCCATTCCAGCTTTCATAAGGGAGAGTTTAGGCATCTTCGCCCCACTCTCGAGGTAAGCCGATATTCCTTGCAAACTTTATGTATATTACAACATTCCCTTGTGAACGTTATTTGCGGGTAAGACTCGATCGTAAATGATTGAAGTCCCGCCAAATCTAGCTCTCGCTCTCCGCTCTGTAGCGCGTAAGAAAACAGATTTTTTTGCGCCTAAGCGTAGATCCTTTTTATCGAAGGAAATTTATTTGGAATGGTAATAATCATAGATACGGGGATTTATTAAATCATTTGTAGAAAAGGGAAAAGTTGATTTACTCTTAAGAGGAAGGGTTATTCCATATTCAAATTAAGGGAAGTAATGTGTCAGAGTAATGTGTTGGGCTGTAATTCTTTGCTAGTCGGGTTCATTAGCGCAATTGTCTAATGGTTAATTTTTTTTTTGTACCTCTCGCAACTTCCCTTGCGATTTGGTACCAGGAAGTCAACGCATTGCGTAACCGCCTGAGGAGTTAGCGGCTAGTAGCGTTTAGTCCTGTATAGGACACTAGGAAAACCATCGTTGCCCAGGAGCGAGTCTTCAAGCAATTCAGCTTAAACCTACCTATCCAATATTAATCCCTGTTTGGGCCGGTAAAATTTATTATCCAGTAGAGACGGTAAGCTTTTCTGTAACCAGTTGGACACAGATTCCGCCCATCTTAATTTGCTATTTTATTGCAATTTATTCCGAGTATTTCTCGCCTGTAATTTTTTGTGGGGATTTTCCACGTGTTAGTGGAATTCCTCCATTAAGTATATTGTGTATTCTCGGAAGGCATTTCCGTTTAGAGGTGACTTCCAAGCCCGTGTAAATTTATGTGAGGAGTACCTTTCAATTGGAGTGTCGGTCTCCGTTTACTGTAGTATCTATTTTCGGTAAAGCTGTAACTGCTTACTAAGTTATTTAATAGGTTTATAAATAAAAATTCTAAATGTATGCTCCTTGTCCTCTTTACTATTTGTATTCACACATTTCCACTGCGCATATACGTGACATTACCCAAGGCATTAACGTAATATCATTTTCAACAGACAGATCGGAATCGCAATGTCCTCGGGAAATGGTTCAATTCAATATTTATTCCTGAGGATACAATAGTTATTCAGGGATTTCCCAAATGGAAACATTTAAGCATTCAGTGTTTATTTTTAAATTTCATATTTTAAATTGACTTATCTAAAACCTAACCCATCGTTAAGTATATACGAGGTTGAGTACGCAATAATTGAACAATTTGAAGATACAAATACCAGGAGCAAGTGAAATGGGGCTATACAGTGTGTTTTTGAATTGAGTAGAGATTTTTTGGGAGAAGGTAGAAGAGGTCCTTAGAAGTATTTTTGTCATATGAACATGGGGTCCTCGCAGCTCCGTTTACTTACAATACTGCATTGAACAATCAAATGACACCGGGACGCAGTGTGCGTTGGTAGGCCTAGATTATTTTATTTTTAACAATTAACACAAGCAATCTACTGTAATAACTTTTAAAGTAATTGTTCGAAATGACCGCCATTTACATATGGACTAATCGTATTTTACAAAGGGGTTGGATACCATGGAATCTCCTTGACGAAGTTTGTCCTAAGACTTTTCAACAAACAAGCACGTGCACCTTGAAATTTCTTTGCAAACAATTACTTTAAAAGTTATTACAGTAGATTGCTTGTGTTAATTGTTAAAAATAAAATAATCTAGGCCTACCAAAAATCTTAAAACAAGTTAACTATTTCCTAAGCAATAATTAGCAATGTACTCAATAAATATGGGAAGACCTCAATATCGACAACGTTGGACGATCCAGGTCCTTTTAAAGTAAGACCTACACTTTCACAAATGCTTGAGATAGTAGTGAAAGTGAAGCGTCTCTTCTCTGGAGAAAATCCAAGCATCTGTTCCTAAACTAGTTTCTACGAGCCTCCTAGTCAAGCGCACAACGATTATCGCTAAAAATCTCCAATTGCTTAAATGTCACAAAACTCACGTTCATAAGCTCTTATTGTTCCACGTGAAAGAGCAACGTGCGAATTGTCGCAAACTCTATAAACGTTATCTTTCTGTTAAGAAATAGCAATTCATAATGATATTGCACGAGACATATGTCTGCCTAATGACTGAAACAAACAAGGAACGATCTATTACAGGCATAAAGATGGCAACATTGTCAAAATGTACAGTCGGGTGCGAAAAGGTTTTTACCTGCTCCGCAGGGGCTGAGCTTTCTGGATGTTGATCGGTTGCAAAATCGGGTACTTGTACTGAGAGTCAAGGCAGATTAGAATAGACCTGTCCCTTCTGAATGAAAATAGGGTAGCAGGTATACGCTTGGGATGTGCTCGTCGCCTGCTCCCTCCTGACAATAATAAGCGATAGTGGCTAACAGCAATATCGTTAAGTCTCTGCCTACTTCCTCCAATGGCAGAGTTCGAATCCGATATGGATAGACATTTATTATTGTTCATTATCGCGCTTTTGATTTCGTTTAAGTTTTAAAAAGTGTATGTAAAGAACATCATAAACAGATTAAAGTTTTTTCATCCAAATGTGCAATTTGATCTGTTTATTTGAGGGTTTAAAAAACTTTTCATGTTAATTGTCATGTCATGCTTCATTCTAAATTTTAGTTTTTAATAAAATATACACTAATTCATACCACCGTTACTTTAACAAAAATCCTCTTTTGTTCAAATCATTTAATATTCTTTACTATTAAAATATATAACCCTATATATTAAAACGCAAAGCATTTTTTGTAAGAGCAAAATTGGCACTTCTGCGCATGCGCATCTGAAGCCAACAAAGAAAGTTACGACAATCCATCAGAAGCCAGGAATTGTTGTAATGAGACAATATTCAATCATTGTTTTGAATTAAATAAACTGAAGATTTGCAGAAAGAAAATCCTGCCTTGATCATTTTATGACGTTTCCTTGTGACTACTGAAAATGTTATGAGAATGTTCTTTAGAAAGAGCTTTAAAAACTGATCACTTTATCCGCTGACACTTTATGTCTCAGTTTAATACTTTCAGAGAAATTTAGTTTAAAGCTATTTTGATTTTATATATTAACTCATTTCTTATTCTTTGAGCATAATGAGATATTTAAGCTCTGATTATTCTATTTTTTTGTGCATAATAATTATTCTATTTGTTGCTCTGACAATTTTTTATTTTATTATTTTTTAATTAAAGCGATGGGGATTAATAATAAGATGGGTTGTTCTCCGTCAAATTTTGACGGGATCCATCTAGTTAAATGATAAATTTAAAAAAATTTCGGATGGTTTTGGCATAATTGTCGTTGATTATTTTATACACACAAAAAATGAGACTTGTAACCTTTCCAGCAGTCAAAAGAAAATAGCTTCCACTTACACCCAGGGAATAGGGAGAACGGCACCTTAAATCACTTCCGCATCACACCAAAAGGAGCGCTGCATCAGCTTATCTCTTGATCACGCATATAATTATATCGATACTGTGCACCATTTATGTTACATTATTAACCAAATAGATTAGTTTATTATTAATAAAAGAAAGATTCTCATCAGAACAGCCAAAATAATCTTTTTGTCAACGTAGTTGAGCACGTGACATAAAACTTGACTACCCCCGATGCTAAGCAAAAACTTAATGGAATCGTTCCATAGTAAGCGTGCTCGACTAGATACCTGGAAAAAGTATTCTCATTGTATTGAAGTATTGTAAGGAAGCCGAACAATTTTGACTTAGATTAAAACCTTTATGCACCCGACTGTACTTAGAATAATAGATATCATTTCCGAAAGGATTCATTTCATACTATTATACGAGTAAATTGGTGATACTACGAGTGGATAAAAATGTTAAAATTGTCTAACCCAGATTCATAGGGACAAACTTTAGATCACATCTGAAATCAACAGTCGCTTAAGAAAATACGAGCAACTCCATTTGAACTGTAAAATGACCTGATATTTTGCCGACGGGCTGCTGCGGATTCGTACTTTTTAAACGTGCTCTTGGAAGACGGTGGACCCATGAAAAGTGAGAAGATAGACAGATATTTTTTGGGGCAGGAAACAAAGTTACAAAATATTTCTAAGTTAAGTGAATAATTTTAAAAGATTCCTTTTTCATTCTTTCTCAAGCAAAAAGCACGCAAAATCCCATAAAATGATTCAATAGCTTCTTGGCAGGGCGATTGTTCGCATGGTCACCAGATAGATTCTATCGTACATGGCGCCCAGAATATTCATAATGTTTCTGAAATGCGGCAAACAGTTAAACGTTCTGCTTTCAGCATATCAGACCCGTTTTGCCAGGACTTTCATTTGTATATGACATCTGGAAGACCCGAAGGAGGGTCCATTTTGTCCTGGTACCGCCTCTCCATGGTAGAAATATCCTGGTAGAACCTTTCTCCATGTTCATCGCTAATGTCACCAAGATTAGCAGGAAAAAAATCTAGGTGGGAATGCAGGAAATGAATCTTTAGTGACATATTGCATTCCAATTCATAAATTGCTTGCAGAAGCTCAGCAACAAGCTCGGCGTAGTTGGGTTCCTTGTTCTTTCCCAGGAATCCTGCGCTTCAATCTTCAGAGCTTTCCAGGTTCAATGCAGTTTCAATCCCGTCATCAGCCATTAACTCCCTATTTGAAGGCCGACAAAAATGCCTGTCATTTGCCTTTGCAAAGTTTTTTTAATAAACTCAGTTTTATATGAAGTGGAGGCAGCAGGATTTCCTCAGTTTCGAAAATTTCAGTTGAAATTCTCATTTTCAACTGCACAGTGTATTTTCGACATTCATTTGCCCGGAGTCAACTTTTGGCGATATATCTAGTCCTTTTTGCTGTAGTGCAAATCCTCATCCCGGCTATCTCACGCACAAATGAAAGAGCAGTACTTGGTGTACCCGCTCTGCGTGCCTAAAAGAAGTCCAATGACCTTCAAATTTCCACAAAAATACCATTTGTTCTGGAAATACCGAATTTCGCTTTATCTCAAAAACTGCGCGCAAGAGAAATTTCAAAATTATATTCGCAATCAGCAGTTTCATTTCGTGAACAAGAAAATTTCTAATTTTGTTGACAGTTCAATTTGTACCGTGCTTTCCTCTTCACTGTAGATGTTCTTTTTCATAAACAAAAACTTCGACAAGTTTTTTAGGCTCATTACCTAAAATTTGACATGATATTTGTAGGACGTACACATCAGGAAGATGATTCGTTAACGCCGTCTCCGAATTTAAAATCATGCGACTTTTTCTTGTGGGTACTCGTAAAGGATACTGTCTTGATCTCCCACTTCTTGCTAATCTCCGGGAATCTCATAACCGTGACACGGTTGGACCGTGATATGCTATACCTGTTTAGGATAGATGTCTGCCGCATCGGTAAAGGTGGACACATTGCACATTTTTGAAACTTGTAGCGATTACCTCTATCACAGTGCAATAAAATAAGGTATCTGGACTTATGAATATCTTGTATGGGTGTAATTCAAAAGAAAAGAAAGTTTCTTTCGGCAGAAAAATGCAGCTTAGTAGAATACAAAGCTGCATATGGAGGCATCTGGAAGAAAAGTGCTCGCATTCTCGAAGAGTAAGAGGTGGCTATGTGTAAAATAAAAAAACGCCATTTGGAACTTACTAGTTTTTGCTTCTTGAATCATTTCATGGTGAAATTTAATTTATTCACTGCAATATCAGGTTTTCCGAACAATATTTTCTAATTCAGATAACCGTCCATTCAGTTACAACTGCACAGCTCGAATTATAGTTGTTATCTAAAAGTATTAATTACTTTAATAATATTTCGAAAAAATATTAGTTTAAACTTCCAGTCAGTGGCTAAATTATTTTAAACTTCCAGTGTTGCCTTAGCATCACCATAACATAAAGCTCATCCACCAGATCAAGGAGAAGTTCCGTGGTGAAGTTAATGGGGATAATGAATATTCTTTTGTGTATATAGTAAAATTGGCGTTTGGTTAATCGTCCTTTACAAAATTTTATGATTCAAATATTTTGACGTTCACGTAGAACTAACTGTTCATAGTTCCATAACCTTGGGCTTGGTTTGGTATTTGATTGACTAAGCCCAGTGGATTGCATTATATTCGGCTCAGAATGGATGATTCCCTTTCAACCGTATTAAAGCGCATCAAATATCATGTCCTTATTGATTTCAGAAGCACGAAAATGAAATGTTTACATCATTCACCGAGGTGATTAAGTTTCTATCATGAGCATACGTTTTGTAGATTGCGATGAGAAAATTAAGGGATACTTTAGAAAATTTGAATGTAACCTAGCAGCCGCAGACAGGTTGTCACCGCAAATCAACGTTTCAAGAGGCAAGAAGTCGATGAACTTATGATAGCGACAAACCTCATTAGTGCTGTCATTTTAGAGACAACTAGCAGCTTGGGATTTGAGATTTAACAACCATCCTATAGACGGAATTGAAATCTTAACTGATTTGACACTTCCAAAAAAATTTGCAAAATTGGCGCCAAAGTATAAATTCAAATTTATGGTTTATATGTGAAATTATGTCATGGAGTCAGATTATTTGAGCCGTTCTTTATAATACATGTATTACGATTCTAAAACCCTGCCTCCCTTTATCATATTTCAGGAAACCAGCATTTCGTTTTGCTGTGGGTCTATTGTATTCGGCCTGAGAGTCATGCATATTTAATACTAGTTCAAACATAAAACTATATTGATAGCTGCTAGCCAAAAATCCAAACTTCATGAGAATGAGCACAAAGATGACTTCTGTCCATGGTAGCATGTGTATTACATTTGCATTCTCTGAATGCTGAAAGCATGTATTTTTGTTTGGTCTATGAGTTTTTTTATTTCTTTTCTATGCTAGCGCCGTCTTTTATGCTTAGTAAAATGGCACCAAGTTTGTAAGGAGCGTCGTTTTTAACAAGTTTGTGCTTTGTTATAATCCTACATAGGAATTTTGTATACTTAAACTTTCCGTGGTGATGAAACGGCTTGAATGCAAGTATTCGAAAAGCTTTCCGTTTCATAAGTTGAAGACGTTATGATCGATTTTCAACAGATATTGCATTTTAAAAAATATGAGGCCTTTTATATGTAACACCGTGTCACATGAAGTACCACCATCACAATGACCATTCGCCAGAAACTGAGTTTCCATGGCCGGGCTGCTGCTCATAATCCCACACATCAGTAAAATGAAAGCGAAACGCCGCGACGTTTAGAATGGTGTACAGGCCACACCTAAATTAGATCCTGTAACAATGGAATCATGTCTTATGGACCGACAAATCGCGATACATAGGCTACTCTTGCAATCAGATTATCGAGTGTAGATCTGGCGTATGCCCGGAGACCTCTTCGATCCTGACTGCATGGTGTCCACTGTGAAGTTCGGAGGAGATGGTGCGGGATATGGGACTGATATTCACGGTTTGAATTGGGCTAATTTGTTCCACTGAGGAAAATAATGTAACTTTGACATTCAATTGTATACTGCCCATTTTGTGGAAAGAGCTTGGTATTGGAACATTCCTGACTAAAATGACAACGTTCCTTCACAAAGTATGGTGCGTGCATAGGGATTGAAGAAATAGACTGATCTGCATAGAGTTTCGATGTAACCCAACTGTAAACCTGTGGGATGAATTGGAACGAAGACTACGGGCTAGGCCATATCATCCAACATCTAAACTTATCAAAGCTTTCCGGGAAGAATGGAAGAAAATTCCTGAAGTTGTCAACCAATATCTCGTAGAAAGTCTTTCTTGGAGAGTAGAGGCCATAATAAAAGGAAAAGGTTCTACGATATATTAAATTTCCTGAAATCATGGTTGCATGCAACTTTCTCGACTTTCTCGTATACTCAGGTGTCACATAAGAATGTTACTTAAAATGTGTGGTCAAAAATGATTGCGTCTATGTATTATGCAACCAAATGTTCTCGATTAAAATAACTTTCTCAACAACTTCGTCGCAAGAATTTTCTTCATCATCTTCCATCATCCATCCATCTTCTTCATCTTCATCGAAATTCACCTTCTCATTAAAAGTTACACACAACCACTTTCAAAGTACCCCACTTCTGCAACTATGCACTTCTGCCAACGCGAGTACAGTTGCTGAAAAAAGTTCCTGGAAGCCTTTGGAGGAGATGGTCTTCAGGGCGGCCGTCGCTGCTTTCTGAACCACAGATGCACTCTTATAACGGCGTCCTTTGAATTCGTTTTTCAGACTGGAGAACAGTTAAAAGTCGCATGGAGCGTGATCGGGTGAGTAGGGAGGGTGTGGAAGGGTTGACGTTCCCACTTTGATAGTGCATCCTGCACCATCGGGAACGCCAAGAAAACACTTTCTCACAATACACATGCTGCAACATGTACAATGTTTCTGTCGGCGACTTCCCCAAACGCTGAAAGAATTTCATATTCACTCGAACGCGAACAACTACAGTTCACTGACACGCATTGTTTGGAAAAACCCTGCTCTGCGGAGCTGCTTCCTCCTCCTCACGTCTCGCGTCATATGAGCCTCTGCGCCACGATCAAATAATTTCTCTTATCGGCCTCGGTGGCTCAGTGGTTGCGTGATCGCCTCTGATGCCCGAGTACGGGGGTTAGACCCCGGCCGAGGACGACGAGGAATTTTCCAGGGGGGAAATCCTGAGATCACGCACTTCCTTGAGATCGGAAGGGAAGTAAAGCCGTTGGTCCCGTGTAGTCATTTGCCAGCTGCACGTTAAAGAACCCTTGCGAGGCAAACTTTGCGGCCCCTATAACGCCGTCCTGAAATGGCTATAACAGTTGAAAAGGACGTTAATACCAAATAAACCAAACCAAACCAAATAGTTTCTCTCTCCTCCAAGCCTGATTGCAGATATCAGCACAGTCTCCGAACTAAATGATACTACCTTGTATACATAACCTGAGTTTTCAATAACGTAATTCAGAACCAATTATAACCCCAAATTCCTTTAATCTTTATAATATTAACAATATTTACAATATATAAATTTTAAACCTAACCCAATAATTTAGTGTTTTTAGATTTTATCAAAAATCTTAAAGATATTAAAATATAACTTTATCAAAATACCCACACCGGCGAATGAATTAGAAACCGTCGTTCAATATGGTATTGATCCTCCTTTGGCTGTAATTACAGAACATACGCGGTTTGGCATGGACTCTACAATATGTTGCAATGCAGGTAAGGTAATCGCAGACCATGCATTCGTCAGAGAGACCTTCAGGTCCTGCAGAGTAGACGGAAGCGGATGCCTTCGACGAATGTCCACATGAGGGGTCCATCGCTTCATGGGGCTGCCGCCAAATCTTTTGCCAGCCATCGGTGCAAAACAATGTGTAACGTGACTCGTCCGACCACATCACCTTTTTCCAGTCGTCTACTGTCCAGTCACACCGTTCTTTACACCACTGCAGGCGAACTTTCCGGTTTGTTGCTGACACCAGGGGCTTCCTCACTGGCATGCGTCTTCCCATCCCTATTCGCTTCAACTCTCAGCGCATTGTTAGGAGGAGATGGGTTGCGATGATCCTTTATTGAAGTCTGCCGTCAGTTGCTCCACAGTAGACCTTCGGTTTTGCCGCACAATCCGTCTCAGGCGACGTCGGTCCCTTCTGTGTTGATAGTTTTTGATCCACAATTCTGCCGTTTCGACAACTCTTGTGGATTCCGTTTCCACGCATAGAACACCTTGGAGACCTGACCTTTTGAGATATCGGTCAGTTGTACTGCCCTGGAGATCGTAGCTCCAGCTAGACGGGCTCCCACAATAACTCCTTTTTGAAACTGAGACAGTTCTGCTGTTTTCCCCATTATGCTCAACTTGAGCAGCTGCAGCTTGTTCCTACCCTGTACCTGCAGCTTGGAATGAGCATGTACCTCACATGATTGCATTCATTTGCATAACACAATCGTTTCTGACCTGTGACCCCGCTACAGTAATTCATCACGGGTTTCTAATTCATTGGCCAGTGTGTGTAGATGTTCAATCAAAGTAAATTCTTATCAAAATAGACACTTTAACAAAATAAGATTTTTTTTTCAAAAATATATCTTATTAACAATTCACAATTTTATAAAATTTATAATTTTAAAATACTATATTTACAGAATAATTAAAAACTTAAGTTTTTATTGAGATTGTTATAATATGCCAATTGGAAACATATGTAGCCTATAGTTTTAGGAAAATGTGATTTGAAAGTGAAAAAAAGAAAATTGTTATTTTTCTTTCTTAAGAAAACTTAAGCACATCATGTACAGAGTGTCTCACCTAAAGTGAACCTATAGCCAACTTCTAAAATGTATTAAAATTCATTTTAATTTTGACAGTACTTTCAATGGAAGAATTATTGTACTTTTATGTGTATTCCATTTCCAAAAAAACCGACGTCATGTTTGAATATGGAAGTCAACTTTGAAATGTGCAACGGAAGCCCCCTATTTTAAATGGAATTTTCAGATTGTATACAATATTTGAGAAATGTTTTATTCTTCAATGTTTTTTAAATTGATCCAAACGTTTAAGAGATAGAGGCAGTGAAAGTATGGCTTGTTTGGATTTAAACTACAGCACCATTTCCACTAATACTAGTCACACGGAAGTGAAATAGTCAGATTATCAAACTAACCATACGTTTACTTTTACTTATAGACGCACCTTTATTTTTCCCGTTTTTGCTCCAAACTGCAATCTTAGAAAGAGAAGAGATTTCAATTCAAAATTAAGTTTTTTGTAATTCTTCACCCCAAAACCACACAAAAGTGCTCTTTTCCTCTACTTGACAGGCGAACATGAAGGGTGGTAGCATTTCAGAAAGTGCGGAGTTTGTGGACTGTTCGCGTGCTGCTGCTGTTTTTGTTTGATTTCTCAATTATGGGGTGGATCTGAGAAATTAATGAATAATTTCTTTTTTTGGTCTTGTCTTTAAATCCAAATAGACACTCTCATAGTCTATCTCTTAAACGGTTTGGATCAATTGAAAAAACACCATAAATAGAGCATTTCTGAAATGTTGTGCATACAATCTGTACTTACCATTAAAAATAGGCGTACCCATTGCACATTTCAAAGTTGACTTCCATATTCGAAATTGGCGCCGGTTTTTTGGGAAATGGAATACACAGAAAAATCCCTCACATAAAAGTACGACAATTCTTCCACTGAAATACTCTGTCAAATTTGTATTTTAGAAGTTGGCTAGCGAACATTTTTAGATGAAACACCCTATATAATTATTAAGAATTTTGAGTCTCTAGCTTCTATCTCTTTTAAAGGTCATAGGTAGGTACATTTTGATGGTTCTATCTTTAAAGAGTAAGAGGTTTTTAAGCTTTTCAAAAACATTTTTCTCTAACATTTCTAAAAGAAGTAGTTTCTTAGAATTTAAGCTATTGATTGTTTAATGTTTGTGACACGCTAAGAAAAGCAGATCAAGATATTTTTTCTGTTTAAGAATTCTTTGTCATTTTGAAAGCGTTTTCATATAATTGTAATTTAGTTATGAAATATAATTTAAAATCTATTTAGTTATGGAAAATGGAATATAAATTTCAATATTCATTATTTGGAACTTGTTTAACTTTAAATTTATTTCTATAAAATCCAAAATATATTGATTTCTTTTTCCAAAAAAAATCTATGAAAAGTGAATAAGATTTTATTAAAATGAGTGAACATTTTCTCCGTTTTCTATGAATACTAAAAAGTCATATATATATCCATGAGTTTATGTGCTCCTTTTTATTTTTTTTTATTTTACCCACTGCATCTATAAAGTTCTGAACATCATTATTCCGTCTTTTCACATTTTTAATAAAGAAAAATGCCATGATAGGCAGTACAAGCATCATCATCAAATCCTGTCACTGAGTTACTGTCAATGGCCAGAATAATTCAATTTTATATTCCCACCACATCAAAGCGCTTAAGCCCTCCAAATACTATCTGAAAATGTATAAAATAGAGGAAATAATAGGAGAGAGTTTTGAATGGTCCATAAAAAACAAGAGTGACAGGCTTTGGTAAAGTCAAACGTACTTCATTGCATATTCGCCTATCGCCGAAATCTGTCTATTTTGGTAGATGACCGTCTCCTTTCATCTTTCAACTCTCGAAGCCGTCGAATGTATTTTTAACGGCTTTAAATAAGACTTTATTAAACAGAGGCACCCCCTTTTTAGTCGCTGTTTTAATATCCTCTTTAGTTTTCGCACAAAATATGATTTTTATGTACATTCTGCCTCGGTTGCGTGATGGTTTACCGGTTTTATTGCTTGTATAAATAAGTTATCAAACTTTAGCGAAAGAGTAAAATTAGCTATGAATTCCCGTTCGTTTGATATGCAAGCGATTTAATCGTCTGTTGAAATAAAACAGAGATAGGAAAAATGAGCATTAGGGGCTTTTTTATACTCAATTTATGAAGTTTCAAAAATAGCGCAAACTCTTCCTTTCACTATGTCGTAATTAAATAAAGCGAATGGAGAAGTTCAACGGCTGCCGCAATTCAACAGAATCAAATATCAACGTTAAAATATGTTTTTAAATTGCATTTTTTAACCGAGTGATTTCTACAAGATCAAATATAAATTGCATTTTCTGGAAATGGAAAAAAAAAGAAAATATGTGCTTCCAATTATAATTTTATTCAGATATTAATAAAATCTCCAGGAGGAAATGAAAGCTCTACCCACAAATAAACATACAAGGTATAAACAGATTTTAATGTTCGAAAAAAACACTTTATAGATTTTGTTTAAAGTTCAAAGGACAAGGATTCAAGTAGAATATTTCGATGGTTTGTAATTTATGTTTTACATAACCTAATCAAATTATTATTCATACTTTATATTAATTAATTAGAGCAATAATTGCAGATATCCCTCGAATTACGATCTTTCTTCGTCTGACCATGCATTTTTATTTAAAGCCTTAACGTTTAAAATACAAGGTGGAAAAAAAAATACAAAACTTCAATAATTTATTTAAAAAAACATTTAATATGTTGACACCCAACTTACTCGGTTTGTGTAAAAACTCTGAAAGTGTATTTTGAGATTGTTACAGATGCTCAATGTGGCCACCCTTAGTTACAGCACATATGTCAATGCGGTAGTCCAATTCTTCCCAAACACGGCCTAACATATCTTCATCAAGTGCGGTTGCTGCTGCAGTTACACGTTGTTTAAGTTCGTCTAAATCCTGAGAAAGGGGTGAGACGAAGACCCTATCCTTACACAACCCAAAAAATGAAATCACTGGGATCAGGACTTTGTGGTGGCCACCGTCTGAGTGGCAGGTTGTTATCTGCTTCGGGACCAATCCAGACGTATGAAAGATTTTTGTCTAGGAAATTCCTAACTTCGGATATTCAATGGTGCTAGTGTTCCGTCCTGTTGAAAAACAAAGTCGTCACTGTATTCGTGCAATTAATTAACATGTAGAAATGCCTGTCTCCCGTTACGGTTTCTGCTTGAAAAAAGAAGGGGTCGTAAACTCTTCTATGAGACAGCGCGTAAAAAACATTAAGTTTTGGTGAATACCTGGTGTGTTCCAAGGTTTCTTCAGGATTTTCTGTGTCCCAAATGCGAACGTTCTCCTTGTTTACTTTTAACGTGAAAAGTTGTCTCGTCACTAAAAATTAGATGGCCGAAAATTCACACAGAAGTCACGTCATCTGATCTCCTTATCTTCACTTAGACTTGCAATAATTGAAGTTTGTAAGGAATAATTTTCATTAATTATCTTAAAATTTTCCAAACCGTCGCCTGGGGAATGTTTAAATCGATACTCGTACGTCTTGTTGATTTTTGTTTTGAACTGCACGAATGCGCTCCACATTTTCCTCAGATACGGGTGGTCTTCCAAGACTCTTACTTTTGCACAAACATCCCGTCGTTTCAATTTTTTGTATCAATCATAGATAGAAAGATGAATCATTAGTATGCGATGATTTGCCGAAAGGTCTTCTAAAACTCCGATGCACAGCAGTAATGGGTTTTGTTTTGTTAAAAGCTTTCTCCACTGCGTTGACGGCCTTAGTTTTCACGTGACGCTTGACGCGTTGCTTATGTCATCATCGACTGCTTTGGAAAATAATTTTAAGAGTTTTTACACAAAACCGAGTACGTTGGGGGTCAATATAGTAATAGTTTTTTTTCAATAAATTATTGAAGTTGTGTATATCTTATAGGTTCACTCTGTATATAGCCTACGAAATTAAAACAGAATATTGAGATGGACTATCTCTTCAGTGATTAATATTGACTTTAAATAATAAGGTGAATGCGGAATAATCGAAATCGTTGTGGAAAAAAGACGACGAAATTTATTTATTTATTATATTTTACATAGTGTTACGATTCTTCTTTTAAGAAAACAGATGACCGAGAAAAATGTGTGTATATTAATTTTAGGTTAGAGAAAAGCGTATAAAAATGCAATCATTTTTTTAAATGGAACAATCGCTTAAAATCTTGGCTTCTTACTGCAGAAAGAGCACTATAGGCTTTCAAATGCAAGAAATTATAATGGAAATAAATTTATTGTCAAAGTACATTATACTATTTGAACTAGCAAGTTGAAGTAAAAACTATTATATTAAAAAAAAGAAAATAATTCACACTTCAACCAGAAAATGTAAAATTAAAGATCTGTTATAAAGGTCAGGTTTAATATTTCATGAATTAAAAATAACTAAACAATTAATATTAAATTTTGAATTTAACATTAATTAATAGAATAGTAAGTGTTTATTAAAGTTATATGTTGTTTATTAATGAATGATTACTCCATTATCTTCAACCATCGTTGTCTTCAAAATAATCGGCAACAGGACTCTCAGCTTTAAACAAGATATTCCAAGTTGCACATCAGGCTTTCTTCCAGTTCTTCAAATTCAATTCGTTCATCATTCTTCAACACTTCTTATACAACCATAACTCTTCAAGTTCTTCACACGTCTACAATCCACCGTTCATCTACAAGTATTCAGGTCTTTTCTTTCAACACGTCTTCTTCAGCTTCTGCAACCGTAATCCTCAAGTTTTTTACATTTCATTCATCTAGCGTTCATCTACAAATTCTGCAATTCTCTTCAAAATTCTCATCCTTATTCTTTAGTGAACTTTAGCTTATTTATATTTATTATTTTATTTTTCGCATTTATAAGGAGTAATCATTCATTAATAAACAACATATACAAAATGTTCCAAAGCCTTAAAATCGTTATAAAGCATGTTATTTTACCTACAGCTCTAATTATCTGGGGCAATGCTGCTCCTATGAAATAATGCATACATTATGACCTACAAATTAGTGTGCGGATAAATCAGGTGAATCACAACGTGTATAAAAAACTTTCGGAATTTTGGTTGGAAGGTCAGATTGAGAACAAAAGATGCCATATGAACATAGCTCGTATTTGAATTAGATACAGAATTACAGGTAAAAATTTTATTAAAGCAGTTTTAAATCTCTACATGTAGTTACCATTAAGATCGCAAAATGCATAATATTAACAATTGACAATCACTTGCTTGCTGACATCAATACTGCTGAAAACGAATAATTGAAGCGTTGACATGGGCATAGTAAAGGGTATCCCAAAATGAACTGATATTTGAATTTTTTGATAAAACACATTTTTCATTGGAAAATTCATAATATTATTGTTTTATTAGAAGGCAAAAACATAGAGATTATGTATAAAACACAACATTTGACAAATGACCGCCCCAGCCTAGGTAGTACAAATTCATTCTTTTAAGGAAAATTTCCATAACATATTGACATAAAATGTTCCTGGGAAATTTTGGCAAGTTGTGTCGAATTTCATCTTTGAATTCCTCAATAGTTTGTGGTTTATTGGCGTACACGTTATCCTTAAGATAATCCCAGGGAAAGAAGTCTAACGGTGTCAAGTTCCATGATTTTGGCGGCCAAATCACATCATCTCGCTGCGAATAGTTTTCGTAATATTTCTACCATTTTTGAAATGAATTTTTACAATTTCTACGCATTGTTAAATTGTGTAGTTTCGTATACAGAGGGTGGCCAATAATGTTTTGAAACAAATCTGAAAATTCATAGAGCCTCCTGCGTTGAGGCTAGAACGCTTCTGCATGCAAATTATGTAACCTTGATTTTCCACGTCTTATGTAGTTTCAGCGTGAGCATATGCAACCATGTCGCGGCCGAGAATTGACCTCCAATTAAAGGGAGAAATTATCAGTTTTTTTTACGACAGAAATGGTCCACGTCTCAAATTATAAAAGTTGTCAAGCAGTCTAACTGTGTTGTAAGAGCAAGCACAATATCAAGGATCAGAACAGAAATGAAAACCTCGGCCAACAAACCCCGGACAGCTACAAAACGGCAGTAACAATTGGGATGACCACAAGTGGTTCCAGCATCCAAGTTGAAAAGGCTCAAGAAAATGGCCAAATCACACAATCCTCCGAGTCAGTGAATTCAGTACCATCTGCAGAAAACATTCAACCTGAAGCTAAGGAAAAAGAGAAAGGTTAGTAGGGTGTCATCGACCAACATAAAAAACAGCAGCAAAGTTCATGGCCCCTGTACCGTTATTTGCTGAAAAATGACAAACGTATCATAACCACAGCCTGGTTCTGTTTGTCGGATTGCAAAGGTCAACGACGAGTGTACTATGCTACGAAATGTGTGCCGGTTCCCCGAAACATCGTCATCAGGAAAGCGACACATTCAGAGGGCGTTACGGTATGGGGAGGTACTTGTTACAACGGAAAGACAGCACTGCGGTTCATCGAGCCCGGAGCCAAGATAAACTCTCAATATTTCCTTCAGAAGATCATCAAACCATTTGTGATCATCAAAGCATTTCTGGAATCCGTTCCTTGAAATCTCCTTAAGAGCCGTTGTCACAGCGTCAATAATTTCATCAGCGCACGTAAATTGATGTTGGATCGCATAATCTCTCTAACCTGCGTAATTTTCTCCTCCGTTTTGAAAACGCGTATACCATTTAATATTACTTGACTGTGCTTCATAGCAGCATCCCCATATGTATCCCTATATGTATAATGCCTTAATAGGCAATATGTACTCGTTTTACTAAACTCAGAATTTTATTCAAAGCAACCCCATGCACTTGGTGGGTAAACGTACACAAATTCCAATGTAAATCCGTGCATTGAAGGAAGGGTCATGTGGTCAGCATGGGTGATAGAGTGTAAATGGCATACAATCCGACGCTATCTTCAATAACGATGATAGTGATGCTTTATTGAACTTTTTAATGCCAAGCATACAAACAAATTTAACATAATTCGGTTCAGTAACCGGATAAATCCTAGGGAATTCTGTCCAAAAGTCTACAACGGGGGCCCATCTCCTTCTTTAAAACAATATCAAATTCATAATGAACAGTCAAACATATAAAAATTAATCAAAGAGATTGGTTATCGCATCAGGTGTTTCGAAATAAAAATTTAAACAACATAAACAAGGAAAATTAGCAAAATTCAAGAGATCTCTTAATTTAATTAACATAACACGACGTCGTCATCGGCCGACTAAATCGGATTCATTAGGAAGTCTCTTTCACGAACAGAATTAATCATTTTCATGCGAGATACTTGTTTTTGGCTTTAGTCAGGACTATTCTAAAATCTTTTCTTGTTTCGAGTAAGTCATAAAACTTCATTTATAACACTGTACAACAAATTTGAAATTTTTTTGTCCTTTAGATGAAACTATGTGATTTTGTATAAATAAACGATGCTTGATTCATATATCAAAACCAAAATGGTCCATCACGTACCGTACATGTATGAGACCCTTTTCTCAGAGAAATATAACAGAAGCTTGATTATAGAAAACACAAACACTAAATGATTTTTTTTTGGCCGTTTCCTCTTGTAGGCCTTTGTTGGTGTGTCCCTGATAACAGATCAGCAATTCAGCTACCATACTTTCATTCCATCGTTAAGTTCTGCCTGTGTCATTTTATTATGTGAAGATGTCATAAATGTAGATGGTTGAAAATCAGGATCTTGATGGTTTGGGTCATCGGAGGTGTCTTCCTGTGAATCAACAGTATATTTATCTGGACTGTAGGTATAGGAAGATCTTCAGAATGAGGAACTGGTCGCAGAGCGCTTCTACATGGGCTACAATATAGATACGTTAAAAGTTAAAATGTTGAATTTTTGGAAAATGGTGCGTGGTAAACAAAAAATAATTACAGATTCGTTATTTTAAGCCAAACATATACAAGAAACACATATTTTCATCTAAAGGATTTTTCATCTTGTACAGTGTAATTTCATCATAGGATCCCCTTCATTTATGGGCTCGCATTCGAGCGTTCCCTGTTACTATTCTTGACAAATGCGAAATAGAAAGCTTCGGGGACAGTTCTTCTTTATCTTATTCAGTCGTTTAATGCAAAAGCTCCTTCAGTTCAATATTATGAGCCCAGCGATAACTTTTACATAGTTCAATAAAGTTTCTTTCGAAATAGATCTCGTCTGAGTTCACTTCACATTTCTTAAACATTAATCCAACGTAAAAATCTTTACTGATGTCTTCGGGAATCTAAATTAAGCATGAAGGTCCCTACCCATCTCATAGCTAAGGGAGGGGGGGGGAGGTAAGGAATTGAGGAGGGACATGGAAGAGGACTTTTTCTTCACGGGAAAAATTAATCGTGTTAGTATGGCCAACCCCCGAGATGGCTTAAAAGATAGGTATTACCATTTTGAAGTCTTCAACAACTCGTTATCGTCTAAAAAAGAACAATATCATGAACACACGACAGCAACATTATTATCGTCGGCAGTTCGTTCTCCAACTTAGCAGCTTGTATTTCGAATTTGTCCATCTTGTTCCTAAAACAGGTGAGGGTGTCTCGTGGACTTCTTTTTGTTGATTTCTAAGTTAATTCTATCAACAAATACAAAACTTTGGGCAATAATATATTCCATATTAATAAACTAAATGGTAACGCTTTTGCCGTAACTGGTTGTGGCACTCTGCCTATCTGTACTTTCTGGAGCTCAGGTTACATTCCAGGCTATTAAACTCATATTTTAATCAAAGCCCGCTTCTGAAGCTTCCACCAATAAAAGAAATCATCATCGAAATTATCCTACATCTGGGGATGAAAAACCTCTTTACGTGAAGGGAGAATGTTTTGGTCCCACAAGCGCATCAAAAGGCATCGTTAGGGGTGAGGGCGCGTGCAATCGGAATTGCATTCTATTCCCTCTTCATTTTTCTTCGACCCCTGTCTTTACATTCCATCTTATTCTCTAAAAAACCGTTGCCTGCCTTTTTTTCCTATCTCTTTCATTGTTAAAACGCGTTTCTCAACATTTTTTCTTTTAGTACGCAGTAACAATTGACTTTTAAAAAATATACTAGGAACTTGCTTGTTACAATCACTGTAACTCAACAAACGAAACAGCTGAATCGCAAACTGTCGTTTCATATATATTTTTAGAAATTCCCCTTTTCAAATACAACATTTCGCTCGTCGCTCTGGGCTTAAGAAGTTACAAATAATCGTTAAAAATCTTCACGGCTTGCCTCTCTCTCTTTTTGGTAGTCTGAATCTTACAAAATCAGGGGAAATCGTCTGTCAATCCAAGTTCGGGTATCCAATAACATTTAATTTTTGTTTTTATTATTCTTTACAACGAGGAAACTAACTCAAAACTGGGCGTTATACCTTTAACATCCTCAAGGTATCTATTGCCGATTTTCTTAGCAGCATACAAAAATTAGTAAGATGCATCTTCGCTGTTCGGTAAGAGACATCTTGCATGTAGCTAACGATTGCGATGAACTGCGTTTGCCTCAGAAAGATAGGACTTGTGTTACCTGTCACTTGGAAATTCGAAACAAGCATCCAGAGACTTGTTGCGAGTATTGAAAACATGTTTTTCATTTGCAATACAGTATTTCAGTTTTTATATCCTTATCCCTGGAATTTTTTGAAGATACCTCATATTGTTAAACATTAATTAATTTGAAAATATAAATCAATAAAAATTCTATTTTATAATTAGACTTCACCTCAACTTGAGATCAAAGTGTAAAAACACACACAAATACACACATTATATTAATGCCTAAAAAGTAAATTAAACATTTAAGTCTTCAGTAAACATTAAAAAATTATAAATCGCTTCAGTAAATTTAACTTGTACTATAACAGCATAAAATTCGAGCAAAGTAAAGAATGTTATTAAAAAAAAATGTTATTTTACATACATTTAGTTTTTGTTTTTTTAGTTTTCGCATCATTTATATTTTTATATATGAAAGTTGCTAAAGTAATTTGAATAAAAATATTACATTGTTAGGAATAAATACAAGTCTATTTTTTTGTTATTGTCGAGGCCTGTACAAACGTTGTACGTGATCTGAATAGATGGATGCCATTTTTGAAAATCACCATGGCAAACTTAGTTCAAGCAGGCCATTAGAATGCAAACCTTAGTCCAAAGCTTCGAAATATGCAGCCCTGTGTTATTTGATGTTTATTCAAAATACTACGCACGTTTATTGGTTTGACATCATTGCAATTTTCTATTCATAAAATAGTGCTTAGAAGTTGGTACTTTTGATGCCAGCTTTATTATTATTATTGTAATATTCCGAATCATTTTAAAATCAAGGGAAATTTAAAGATTAAAACGACGGAAAATCCCCACAAACACCATTTTGTTTAATTTCTATCCTGATTGCCAATTTTGTTTTTACTCTCCTCTGGAATGCATATTTTTCAAGTGAACATTTCCTGAAGTAGATAGAGGCGGCTAGAAGGAAGAGCCGCCCGACCTCCCATGAATGACATTTTTCAAGCGATGGGTGGTGCTGATTTTTGCCACCCTTCTCTCCCATCTGGATTCTATAACGGAGACCGTAAATAACTCCACAGTTAATGTCGCTACAGTTGCCTGGGATAAATATGAGCGACGTCGCAGGACGTGTGGTTTTAGGCGAGAAGCAATTTGCTTGCCACACTCCCGTCGGAAAGCAATCCCTTCTCTCTTCCCCGTCCAACCCCTCCCAACACTCACTTCTCAACCCCATCCATCCCTCTTTCCTGACGGTCCCTTCAGCCTCACAGAACCATACCCACCTCCCAACTTTGCTAAATTTTCTTCTTCGTTTTTATTTAAAAAAAAATATCGACGAATGACGTCTCAGCGATTTAACGAAAAAATTCGGCAAAAACCTATTTTTACTTTTTTTCCCCCCTTCTCTTTTCCTTTTTTTTTTCTTCGCCTGAAATTGAAGTTCACGTTTAATTTCTTCTAAGAAATCGCAAACGAAAGCAAAAATTCCAAGAATAACAGACGAACAGAAAACAAGAAAAAAGTCCAAGTCGGATCCCATTAAGGGCTTAAGGTTTTGAGAGAGGGAAAGAAAATAATGAAAATAACAATAACAAAAACATGAAAACCGATAAAGAGAAATGGCAAAAAAAAAAAAAAATCAGCACTATGCTTTAACTGGTTGTAAAATTTTACCAAGAAAAAAACCTCAAATATCATAACGTTAATATGATTAACTGCACTGAAGCAAATTCAAAACTAAAACTTTTGTTATTGATTGAAGCTAATGGCATATTTGAATAATTAAACTTTGTTATTCAGGAAACGAAATGAAACATCCGTGAAATAAATGAAAATTTCAAAGTTAAGTAATATAGAACATTAAACCAATTCAAATCCAGGAAACCCTACAAAACTTTCTCAGATAATACTTTAATAATAAATGAAACATCTAAAATTGAATTTCCAAACACGATTAGTTGTTTGGAAAATTTGCCCAGAAGTTTTGGAAAAATAAATTTTTAGGAAATGTTTTTCAATGTGAAGCAACCAAAAATTTAGATTCCCATCCGTCAGAATGTTTACATTTCAAGTCTGGTTGAAGCCATTTCAGCCATTTTTTAGTAAGTGATTCACAAGAAACCATTAGATAATTTATAACTTGAAAATGAACACTTTAATTGAAAACTAAATAATAACAAAGGTAAACAATTGTAAAAAAAAATTGCGTTTTCAAGTCACTTTTTGAAGATAACTGTGCAGGTGCCGCTCTGCGTACATTTTACAGTGTTCGCAGAGTTCGAAGGGGTCCAGTAGGCTTTTTGTTGACTACGGATGCACTTGATCTGAATTGTGAGACCCAACTGAATATTGCTTGGCGTGTAGAAATCTTTCCATTTCTTCCAATGTCAAAATGTCGTCGAAAAACTCGCTGCGTTACAGTATAGGAATCGTTGTTTTTGAAGAACATTTTCACAGCAAAAGCTTGATGCTCTTCCAACCAACGCTGCATGACGATTAAAAGCTTAGCGATGTACGTTTCACCGTGCCACCTACACGTATAAAGATGTCGCCATGGCGCCAAATTTAAATCATCTAATTGTTTCTGTCCCATCGCAGAAATTTTAGCTGCATATATTTCTGTCCCATAACTGGCCGCATACAAATTTGATTTTGGCTGCGGGCTGCATTAAAAAAAACTGTTCAAGAATTTAATGTACCAGCTTGACTATATCTGCTTTAATTTTTGTTGAATTTATTCGCAAAATGGCATAGTTCCCCTGAGTGGATGCCCCCTTACCGTGGGTCAGGGGTTTGGGTGCTTCAGGGATTCTGTGAGCTATACTGGTTGTAGTACTGCTACTTTAGGGTCACCCTTACCAGAAAGGTCATGGTTGAGAAGTGAGACGAAGAGTATCCAAACAAACATATATCTCATGATGTCGACGACTGAGAGAATTCATACTGCATCGGGTGTGGCGCAGGTTAAAGTCACCCGCGTTCGGGAGTTAGGCAGAGGCTCTCGTTCGAAAAATAGTCGACAGTCTCCCGGCTGATATCTCAGAGCAATGCCTCCGAGAAGCCCCACCAGTGCACTCGCTATGCGCTTGGGGAAACGGTCGGGGGCAGCGCATGCCTTTACCCAGGAGGAGAAACGGGTAAAGCGACAACGGGATCGGATGCTGTCAATCGGCACATGGAACGTGTTCTCCATGACAGCAAAGGAATCAGAGTTAGTGGAGGAAGCCAAACGGTATCGACTAGATATCATAGGTATACCTCTACGAAACGTCCGGGTTCTGGAACTGTGGGCTTAGAAGGAGGGTGGAAGCTTTTCTACTCTGGTGTCGACCCTAACATGACTGCCCAGGCGGGAGTGGGGATACTCACAAGTCCCCGGCTGGCAGATTATGTTGCAGATTGGACCCCCTTAGGTGGAAGACTGTGTCTCCTGAGGCTTCAGATAGAGAAACGGTCTTTCTCTCTCTCTATTCGTTGCATATGCTCCGAATGCATTCACAGAGTACCCACTTTTTCTAGATGAAGTTGATGCTGCTCTTAGCAGGAGAAAGAGTGCAGATTCTGTCATCCTGGTGGGCGACTTCAATGCACACGTAGGGGCTGATGACCAGACGTGGAAAGGCGTGATTGGGAGGAATGGCGACCCCGATTTAAATGCGAATGGGAGGTGCTTGTTGGATTTCTGTTGCAACAATGGACTTTCCATCACAAACACCTTCTTCCAGCACAGGGATGTCCATAAGTATACCTGGTACAGGGATGCAATGGACCAGAAGACACTGATTGATTTTGTAATCGTTTCAGCCGACTTATTCCGATCAGTGTTGGATACTCGTGTGAGAAGAGGGGCAGAACTATCAACTGATCACCAACTTGTTGTCTGCACTTTGCGGTTCTCTGAACCCATGCCAACCATACGAAATACTAGGTTCAGACAAACTTGGCGCATCAAATGGGAGGCATTGGAAGATAGAGCTGTGAGGAAGACCTTTGCAGATAACATTTCTTCAAGTTTCAAAGAACTACCCAGTGATCATGCTTCTGTTGAAGAGGAGTGGCAGTTGTTTAAAACTGTTGTGATTACTTCGGCTGCACTGTGCTGTGGTCGTAAGCGGCTGAGTGTGGCGCAGGGCGGTGAGAAAAGGACTGCATGGTGGAACGGTGAAGTCCAAGAAGCTGTCAAGGCAAATGAAGCCTATTTGCTATGGCTTGCAAATAAGTCAACTTCGAGTCGAGCGCGTTACACAGAGGCGCGAAAAGCAGCAACAAAGACAGTATCAACAGCTAAAGCCAAGGCCTGGGAGAAGTTCGGGGAGAAATTGGAGGTAGACTATGGTTCGGCAAACAAGATATTCTGGCAGACCGTGCGCTGCTTCCGTGGAAAGAAGGCATTTTCATCACAAACTATTAAGAGTTCAGATGAGAGGCTTCTGAAAACGGAGGAGAGCGCGTTGCATAGGTGGAAGGAATACTTTGCATCTCTTCTTAATCCGGTGACAGCAATAACTGAGGCACATGAGGTGCATCTTGGAGCGGAGAATAGTCACGGTAGTATCACTGAAGCAGAAGTCATATAGACAATTAAGTCCCTGAAGACTGGCAAAGCTGCAGGTGATGATGAAATTCGATCCGAGATGTTAAAGGCCTTAAATCAGGATGGTATCCTGTGGTTGACTCGAGTGTGTCAGGTTGCTTGGATATCTGGACAGGCCCCTAAGCAATGGCAGACAGGAATTGTGATCCCTATCTTCAAAAAGGGAGATCAGAGAGATTGCAACAACTATCGAGGCATCTCTTTGCTCAGCATTCCTGGAAAAGTGTACGCTAAGTATCTGGAGAAGAGAAGTCGGGAAATAGTCGACTCCAAACTGTCGGGGGAGCAGTGTGGTTTCCGACTTGACCGAAGCACGACGGATCACATCTTTGCTCTAAGGCAAATCTTTGAGAAATCCTGGGAGTATGCAAAAGAGGTCTACGCTTGCTTTGTAGACCTCGAAAAAGCATATGACAGAGTACCTCGGGAGAAGCTCTGGCAAGTGATGCAAGAGTATGGAGTGGATGGGCAATTACTGGTTGCTATCATGTCTCAGTACGAAAGCTCTGAGATGTGTGTTCGGATAAATGGCATTAAGTCAAGACCGTTCACCGTGGGTGTTGGACTCCGCCAAGGGTGCGTACTGTCGCCCCTCTTGTTCATTATCTTTATGGACTGGATAGACAGGGGCAGCCGAGGCGATGGACGTGTTTGTGTGGGTGACTGCCTGGTGGAGAGGTTGCTCTTTGCTGACGACTTTGTTCTCCTTGGGTCTTCTCGCACGAACCTTTAGCATGCACCAGACCGGTTTGCAGCCAAATGTGAAGAAGCTGGGATGAAGATCAGTGTGGCTAAAACTGAGGTTCTGGTCCTTTCAAGACAGCCTGCTCAGTGCGCTCTCCATGTTAGGGGAGCCTCATTGAGACAGGTGGAAAAATTCAAGTATCTCGTCATTGCATTCACGAGTGATGGACGGCAGGAGAAAGAATTGGATGCTCGGATCTGTGCAGCAGCTGTGTCAGATGTGAAATGTGTCGATCTATGGTAACGAAACGCGAGCTGGGTTACAAAGCCAAGCTCTCAGTCTTTAAATCTATCTTTGTCCCCATTCTCACCTATGGTCATGAGGCTTGGGTAATGACCGTAAGAGTGCAATCGCGGGTACAAGCGGCCGAAATGAGATTTCTGGGAGGTGTGGCAGGTGTTACCCTACTAGACAGAGTGCACAGCAGCACAATAAGGGAGTCTTTAGGTGTTGAGCCGCTACTTCTCCGCATTGAGAGATCTCAGTCGCGCTGGTATGGCCACGTGATACGGATGCCGCAAACTGGTCATCCTAGGCAGTTGTTATTTTCCAAGCCGGTGGGTAAGAGACCAAGGGGTCGGCCTAGAACCAGGTGGCTAGACTACATGGAGAATCTGGGTTCGAGTCGCTTGGGTATTACCAGGGAGGACATGCACCTGATGGCGGAAGATCGCGATCGCTGGAAATCCTCCATAGGGCTGCTGCCCCCGCGACCCTAACGGATAAGCGGGTTTGAAAAGTAAGTAAGTAAGTAAGTAAATGGCATAGTTGCGAACGAGCAGCAGAAATTTGAAAACGGGCCGCGGGTTTAGTGGTAGTTACATCATAATCTGATCTGTGCACTCAGTTGTTGGTCTGCTATATTTGCTGAAGGTTAAAGCACTTTACAGGGTGATTCAGAAAGGTAGGTCAAGAATGAAATACCATGTACAGTTTGTAGCGGAAAACAAAATTTACCTATAAACATGGGTCCGGAAATGCATCATCCTTACAGAGATAATGCAACTTGTACGAGGTAGGAATGACATTACAGTAAGTGTTCAAAATGCCGACCCCGAGCCTCGATGCAGGTGTTTAGTCTGCGGACGAGATTCTCGCGAACTCTGGTGACGATGTCAGGGTGATCCACGGTCTGGAAAACGCTGTTGGTAAATCCTTTCCGCTTCAGTAGCATTACCCTGTGCCTCGCGTAGACGAGATGCATGTCCGCCAGCTCCGCATAAAGCCTGTTTCACATAGAGCTTTGCGGAGCGGAAAACACGCGGAAGCGCAATCCGCGGGCAAAAGCGGACTTTTTCCGCTAAACTGAGGCGTTTCACATTCACGCGCAAACGTTGCAGATCTGCTCCGCGAGAGTTGCGGAGCGGAATTTTCATTTCAAGGAGGTCTGGAAATTTTGCGGAATCCGCTTTGCCTCAGCCAATCAGGAAGCATGTGAAGCGCAAAGCATGTAGGGAGAACCTAAAGCGGGAGAGATAAAAATTACACTCTACTACACAGCGATGGCCAGCAAATGTGTGTTTCATGAGAAACTTATTTCTTTAATTTCTGAACGAATTTCAATTTGGAATACCAAATAAAGGAACACAGAAATGCTCGACTAAAATAAAACAAAACCAGGTAAAAGTCGGTTTCTATTTTCTCGGGTGACATCGATGATCGATCAGCCCCTTCACGTTTAAGCCTATTTTACATAAAGCTTGTCTCAGCCCCGTCTAGCTCGAATTTATTATTGTTTTTAATCATTAAATAAGTGTAACATATTTATTAAATAAGTAAATGATATATCGCATTATAGAATTTATATTTTCGGAAAATTATGCAAGAAAACACATCACGAAAATCTCGTGACGATGTATGTGCGGCCAGGCCGACATCAATGACCGACAGCCCGCCGGTAGCTGATGTTCACCGTCACGGGACTTTAGTCATTTTTTTCCCCGCATAAATTTCGTGAAATATAATTCCTATAATATGATAAATTATTTATGTATTAATTAGACACATTACAATAAAGAATTCATGCGTAAACGCGACGGGGATGACCGATGTCTTCCGAGAAAATTAGAGAATGCTACTTTCGACTTTTACCCAAAAGGGGTTTAATTTGTTTTAAATATTATTGTAATTAAAATATATATTTATTATTACACAAATACTGGGATGTACAGTTCTTGTATTTTTAAATCATACTCCGCCAAATGAAAAGTTGACAATATATAACATCTCCATTTAAAAAATTGTTGAAAATTCATTTGATAGACTCTTTTTTACTTCAAAAGCTTAGTTTTAGACTCCATTTTACGAAAGAAGATACTATTTTAAAGGGACCAATCAGGAGACAGCATAGGCGGAAAAGTTGCGCGAAAGTTTTAATTGTGAAATGTTCAACGGATTCCGCGTTCCCACGAGGAATGCGCACGGAGGCGCCACTATACGCAATATATGCGGATCTGCATCCGCTCCGCCAGGGATTTTCTATGTGAAACAAGCTTAAGTCAAGCGATCCATTGTACGGCAATGGAGTTACATGTTTCGTTTCCTCTCTTTTAAAGGAGAGAACACGAACAATTTACATGTTTAGATTCTAATTTACATGGATCGGCCTCGGTGGCTCAGGGGTTGCGTGATCGCCTCTGATGCCCGAGGACGGGGTTCGACCCCGACCGAGGACGACGAGGATTTTTTTCAGGGGGAAAATCCTGAGATCACGAACTTCCTTCGGAAGGGAAGTAAAGCCGTTGGTCCCGTGTAGTCGTTTGCCGGCTGCACGTTAAAGAACCCTTGCGAGGCAAAATTTGCGGCCCCTATAACGCCGTCCTGAAATGACCATGGCAGTCGAAAAGGACGTTAATACCAAACAAACCAAACCAAACCAAACCTAATTTATATGGACCCTACCATTGCCGTCCGGGTAACGCACATCCATTCCTACCTCGTACAAGTTGCATTATCTCTGTAAAGATACATTTCCGGACCCATGGTTATAGGAAAAATATTGTTCCCCGCTACAAACTGTACATGGTATTTCATTCTTGACTTACTTTCTGAATCACTCTGTATAAAAAAAGTATGGACAATCATTGTTGCAGGCAGCCATTTTGATTCCTATTTCATTCCTATTGTTTATGATGATTGTTTCTTGTTTGCAGTAAATTCAAGCTTGCAGATTGAACACTTGCTTTTTGACAAAATTAGAGAGGAATATGCCTCTGAAGTTTGAATTTGCTGCAAAACAAGAAGGAATGATCATATGAAATAGGAATTATGGCTATAATTACTCGGGAAAAGTTATAAGCGTAACGAAGTTTACATTAGTTATAAAAATAAGGGAACCAATCAGAAAATTTTCATTATTTACGTCATTGTGATTTCAGTTGCAATTGGAGGGCAATGGAGATCAGCCGTCGATCTTGCCAAGTGAATCGTAGTCTTTCATTACAAATCTAAACATTTCATCTGCTATAATGCCACCAAGACAAACGAGATTAGGTCTACAAATCCGGAGCAATTAAGAACCATGGAGAATAATCTAGCTCTATAGATATTTTGGCAAAGTTGACTTTTAGTTACAGCGAGCACAGTGTGCATTGCAGTGCAGCATCCGTCAGAGACACCCAAATGAACAACCCATTCATAGCAACCGTTTCGTATCTGCCCTGCAGTGAAGCATCACTCAAAAACGCCGCTCTTGACCTATTTCGCAGCATTTTACTCAAAAATTACTAATTACTATTAGAAATTAATAAAGTTTATTTATAATTCGTAGATATTTAACAATAATCAATTAATGTTATTGAAACGCTTAGTATAAGAATTTACAAAATTATTACTAATTAATAAGCGATTTAAACATTTGATATATTACAAAATATTACTAAATTGCCAAAAAAAAAGTTGAGTGGGTCTTGTATCACAAAGAAATCAATGATTTTATTTGCGTAAAGTGGCGGTCCTTTAAAATCACACAAAAGAATTCCGTGTTTCATGTTTGTAAGATTACTAACAATTAAAAGGTTATTTATTTATTTGGTATTAAACGTATGAAATTATACGAATAAGAAATGAGTAAAGAGCGTTTTAATTATTGGTAATTTTATAAATGCGTAAACACGGAGTTTCTTTGTGTGATTATGATTTTATTCCCATAAACAGCCGGCACTTTATGCAAATAAATACTAAAAACAAATAAACCATCTCATATAAATAAAAATAATGTAACAACATCGGGAATAAGACCCCCGGAAATTAAACCGGGGGGTAGAGTTGAGTTAAGTCCCGAGTTGTCCCCCACAGGCAAGAGCCCAAAACGGGGTTGATGTGAAAACATGTAAAAAGAACTAAAGTAGAGAAACACAAAAAGACAAAGCAAAAAAACAAGATTAAGATATGGTTCAAAGGTTAAAATAGAGGAGAAAGCTGCTATAGTCAACAAAAAATGTCAATTAACTTATGATTACTACTATACGAATGAATTAATTTAAAAGCTGGGTCAACAGTAAAAACCTTTGTCCGCAATTTACCAAGAAACACAGAGTTTTAAAAGTGTGGATGGATTTAAAATAAATATGCGCTCTCAAAAACAAAGTTATAACTTTCTTGTAGCAATGTATAAAAGAAAGGTATACAATTAAAAATTTAGTCATTTTTATAAAATAAAAAGATTACTTAAAATTGGTACTAAAGAATTAAAATTTTCTAGAGAATTATACATATCTACGAAACTTATTTAATAATAATATTTTATAAAGAATTACATTAAAACTCGTTTATCATTAATTGGAGGGAAATTATTGATTTTTTTAACTTAATTAATTAATTTATTTAATTAATTTATTTTTAATTTTGCAAGCAACAGGCGATTGAAGCACAATAACAGCTTACAAGAATAATAATTCAATATAAAAAAGAATGAATATAAGAATATTAAATATAAAAAGGAAAATGATCATAAGATAACGTAATATTTCAAAACCATTTTTAACATGATTATAACAAACCATCTCCATTAATTCAAATTGAAATAAATTTAATATTTGAATAAACCCAATATCAAAAAATAAACTAAAAAAATCTACAAGACAAAAACAACTTTAACAATTTAGCCTTAAAGGAGCACTCATCATTTCGGCAACAAAAAAATAATTTTTGAATCAAATCTTATTTATATAAGTATAGCAATGCCAAATATGGATTAAAATTAATTTTATGCAGAATAATGAGCATTTTCATAATGTATTTTAGACTATACTTTGCTCCTTCTGAGCTTAAATGAAAATGCAAGAAAGCTCGAATAATGCTTTTAAATGTTTATATTATCTCTATGATTATTTATCTTAGCTAAACAGTTTTAAAGGTTAAAAGCATATAAAAAGTAGGTTAATTTTACATGGACACTTGAGGAGGCACCAACATCATCTGCCATTTTGAAGGATGGGGTTGAAGAAAAAAAATGTTTTTAACTTTATTTTACTATCGACTGAGGACTTTACTTGTTTAATAACTATCGGTACATTAGATGCAGCTTTAAGGGCTACAATTACATTAGAAAATTAAAAAGTTACCTCCCCTCCCCAATAACAAGGAATGTAACTTAAAATTGAATTCACCATATGGAAAGTATTTTGGATTAGGAAGTAAAATAATTGTAAGAACATTTTATACTTTTTAAAGATCTTTGCAAGGTTTTAGCCGATTCTGCCAAAGCATTATTTTAAAATGTTAACACGTTACATTCCTTGTTATTGGGGAGGGGAAGTACTCTATAAATTTTCTATGTAATTTTAAATTGTTAAAGTTGCTTTTGTCTTGTTGATTTTTTAGTTTATTTTTGATATTGAGATTATTCAAATTGAGTTTATTAAAAAAAAATCCATTCTAGGTGATATACTTGATTTACCGAAAAAAATTTTTTAAAGGCTCACAATGGATGGACCTCTCCAAGGATGCCTTCTAGTCTAAATAATTTTTTATTCACGCAATCTTACCGTACTTTAGATGTACACTTGATGTTGCTGCAATTTCCTTTCTTCTTTCAATGTTTTGAAGCAAAAAGGCCATTCATCACTTTGTGTAGTCTAGCAGTCGCCGATTCTTCTATTTACTTGCTTACCATTTGCTCAATACAGCATGGTGATTAAGGAGTGCTTCCTCTATTGTCTTTCACCCTTTCTCAATAGTCTGATAACTCATGTCCAGTTACTGATCATTTTAAAAGATTTCAAGAAATTGTTATGTCCTAAGAATTCTCTTTTCTAAGAAAAGCCTGAATAACAGGAATTCTATGCATTGAATTCTATATTGCACCAACTTTGCCTTGCATTGTTGATGATGGTCATGATGATGGTCATGAGACATATATTGTTGATCCTTGTATATTGTTGGTGCATTGCGTGTTGACACCATTGTTGATACCTATTGTTGCACAAACTTTTATTTGCATTGTTGGTCATGAAATATATATTGTTGGTCCGTGCAGCGTGTTTGTGAATTGCGTGTTGATACCATTGTTGATACTTATTGTTGCAAAAACTTTGTCTTGCATTTTTGGTCATGAAATATTTCTCATTAATATGCCCTGCCATAACCATGAATATCAATAATTATTATTTTTTCGAAATCTGAGGTAGACAGTGACCTTCCTCATGCTTTGACGGTCATGAATGCGAAATTTTATCAAGATCGGAATAAAACTGTAGATTTGTATAAAAAGCAAACAAATAAACCCACAAACCCACAAACAAACATCCTTCTTTATATATATACTAGAAGAGGTACCCGGCGTTGCCCGGGATAATTACTTGGATGTAAACAGAACAATCTCAAAAAATTAAATTAAATTTTGCAATATCTTAAAAATAAACTCATGAAAATGCTTAGAATTAATACAGTAAAAATTCTTAATGAAAATTCTAAAAAAAACTTTTTAAAGGCTCACAATGGCTGGACCTCCAAGGATGCCACTGCTATTTTAAATAATTTCTTACTCACGTAATCTTACCTCAGATGTATACTTAGTGTTGTTGCAATTTCCACTCATCTCTCGATGTGTTGAAGCAAAATTTGGCCATTCATCACTTTGTGCAGTCTAGCGGTCGCGGATTCTTCTATTTACTTGCTTCCCATTTGCTCAATACATCACGGAGCTAAAGGAGTGCTTCCTCTCTCGTCTTTCCACTCTTTCTCAATAGTCTGCTAACTCTCCATTGTCTCCATTTACTGATCATTTTTAAAGATTTTCAAGAAATTGTTAAGTACTAAGAACTCTCTTTTCTAAGAAAAGCCTGAATAACAGGAATTCTATGCATTGTTACAAATTGAAACTTATCCATATTGCATTGTTATAATTCTTGGAAAGGACTGCTTTATCATTGCATCATCATTTTGAGCTCATTGTTATTGGTGAATTGCGTGTTGAAACCATTGTTGATACCCATTGTTGCACAAACTTTTATTTGCATTGTTGGTCATGAGATATATATTTTTGGTCCGTGCAGAGTGTTTGTGAATTGCGTGTTGATGCCATTGTTGCAAAAACTTTGTCTTGCATTGTTGGTCATGCGATATTTCTCATTAATATGCCCTGCTATAACCATGAATATCGATTTTTTATCAATAATTATTATTTTTTCGAAATCTGAAGTAGACAGTGACCTTCCTCATGCTTTGAAGGTCATGTATGCGAAATTTCATCAAGATCGGAATAAAACTGTAGATTTGTATAAAAAACGTACAGACCCACAGACAGACCCACAAACATCCTTCTTTATATATATATAGATAGATAGATTTTAGGTAATATCTCATAACTTTTATATCATTTAGTTTTTAATTAGGTAAATATTGATCCTGCATGGAAACCATTTCCAAACTGGGGGGTTTGATGCGGCGCCAAAACATCCCATTCCGTATTTTTTAATAATTATTAGATCATTTTTATTGAGTTATCCGAAACTTTATTGAAGTTTTCCCTTATAATGTTTACTGTGGGGTGGGGGTTGAAATGTTTCCTAAAATAATTTTACTGTATAAATGTTTTTAAAATCTGGTTATTGTTCTTATTAGGGGAGGTATTCGTACATTTGGAATAATTTTATGTTCTGCCACATGTCTTATGCCAGAAATATAAAACTAAATTCTGATAATGGATAGGTCATAGCATAGCCACCGCATATGTATACAGTTTCAAAGATCCCCAAGTATCCAATTTATTAAAGAAAAGCTGATGGATGAGTGGTCTGAGGGGTTTTATTTCAACACGATGCCTCAGATGTTAAAATGTTAAAAAATATAGATGTTAAATGTTTAAATAAATAATAAATGAAATTAGTAAATAAAAAGAAAATCCCAGTCTGGGATCGCGACGCTCTGTCAGACTGAGCAATTAAGTCGTTGTTGACTGTAATGTAGGCTCGTGGCTTAATTTTTCATTTATCATTTAAATTTAATATCATATTCATCCGGATGCACGACAATAATGAAAATATGTAGTTTAAATTTTATGGCCAACGCCATCATCAATTAATTAATTCGGTAAATTAATATTGGAAAATAAATTTTTAAAAAAAACCCTCCTCCAAATACAAAAAAAACTCTAGTAAATTCTGATAAAAAACCCAGATATTTTTAAATAATGGATGTCTCCCGGTGGATACGATGCAGTAGAAAACGCGACTCTTCGGAAAATGCAACCGTTTTCCACTGATCTAGGGTCCATTGTTTGTTTGAA
>JAHWFO010081923.1:4613048-4634980 GCA_023313115.1 Rhysida immarginata
TTCTTATATTCGGTGCCTTTCCTAAATACAACACCGAAAATACATTGTTTAATTGTTTTTCGATCTGGTCACCTTTAAAATTCAGCATTATTTCCGCGGATCTACTTTAAAGAAACGCACCTTTAAAAATCGCATTATTATTCCATACAAAGAAGGTCAACGCAAAGGCTTAATGGGAACAAACGTTCCAATCAGCTGATAAACCAAATGAGGGGGCATTAAACGAATCAATCAATCAACCGTTTGTCTATCTTTGGAAAGTCGAGCGGCGACAATTCCAAACGACCCTCGTCATATAAACTCCTCCAATTTGGCTTAGAATTAGTCTCTCGCGATTGATTAGAATCCGATAATTAACCTGAACGTAAATCGCGTGATGGAATCGGAGAAAATCTCATGAGACTTTCCAACCATGGCCACAGATCAAATTAGGAAAAAGGAAAAAAAAATAAAGCAGGCAGGAAAATCACCTCGAAGTTTTGTTTCTGAAGTGGAAAGAACGAAGAGACAGAACGAGAGAGCGAGAGCAGCTCTGAGCATCGATTTTCCAACGTCGAATGCATTCAAATGAAAGGAGTTGACAAATGAAATTAACACTTCATAATTTAAATAAAAATGTCAAAGGAATTGCTTTGTCAGCTTCATTGCGATCTGCTACGGAGCAGTGAACTAAAAATATTGCGTTTCCCAACTCCGTTCTCCTTTTTCATTTAACGAATAACTGCAAGTGCCAAATGGAAGGTGCTTTCGAGCACCAAGTCGCTGCTGAAAACACTCGAAAACTTTATTTAAAAACTTAAACCTTACGTTGCTAATCAAGTTTTAAAAAAGGATACAACTTCCAAGAAAAAAAAATAGAAAATTTCATTTTCACTGCAGAGGGATCGATTTTATTTCAAGATTAATTTATTATCTAAAATAATACTGATTAATTTTATTAATTTACAATAGTGATATGCAATTATGGACCGCATTTAACCTTGGGCAATGTCAAAAGTTCGGATCGAAAATCCTCCATGGATTTGCCCCTAGTCCAGCGGGTTTCATATTTTAGATAATATCATTTACGGTCATTCCCTATTCATCATTGCTTAGTCATCATTTGATGATGAAAACCTTATTAGCGGATTAATAGGTGAGAAGAAACGCTAAGTAATCTTGTATGGAGTTTCTCTTTTAAAATTTAATAAAAACGATAAAGCAAAATAAATCAATATCTATTGAATAAAATTACTTCCAAAATACATTCTTTCGTCTTTCTCTACCGCGTAACAAGATTGATGCCAACTTCTGAAGAAATCCTCTTGAGCACTATAAGAATTCCAAATCCAAATTTGATTTATTGTGTACTCACACATACGCACAAATAATAATAAAATTGTTAGTATGAATGTTATCGTTTCTAGAAAATTGAGACCGTCAGCTGCTGCAAGCAATGCTTTCGCTTTAACATCTAGGACAATGACTGATTTTTTAAAATTTTCTATTGCGAATAAATATTTGATAGGCGCGAAGTCCATCTCTCCATATCCGACGCAATGAAAATTTTATGATTCCCTTAAAACTCGAGAACCATTTAGTCGGTCGCAACTAAATTTTCTAACTGGACAAGCTCAGTATATGTTTAACAAATGATGCTTAAAAGTGAAAAAATATAAAATGGCACACTTTCGAGACGAACTAGGGTTGATCAATGATGATTGCGTGTAAAGTTTGTGAGAGCGTTTGCGAATTTACTGTAATTTTAAATGTAAACAATCTTTGTAAAAGTATGAATTTAAATGCATGGACCCATTGATTCCAATTTAAAAATGTGAAGAAAACTTTTCAACTTATGGATAGACAAAATTTTGAATGGATTGATATCAGTTTAAAAATGAACTACATTTGGTAGGGGAATAGCTTGAAAGAAGCTTAAACATTTAAAAAAATTTAAAGCATAAAAAGCTGGTTTGAAAAATCATATAACATCATATTAGCTATTGATTATTACTAAATAATTATATAAAAATAGAAATTGACATCTTTTGAGCTGCTTTTGTGCCGGAAGATCACTTGTGAAAACTTTTATTTTTCAAGCTGCTGTAATTACAGTTGTACTGTATGATGATTTATTATTTTGATTTTATTTTTTAATTTAAAATTTTTTATTTTTTATTAATTATTATTTATTTACTTTTTATTTTTTAATTAATAACTTGTATTCAAAGAACCATTTAAAATCATTTCAAATAGAGTTTGGAGGCTGAGAAATTTCCTTGCGACCCCAAAATACGAATGCTTTAACAATGCAGCCGCTTTTATTTACGCACGTTACTTTAACATTACCAGGTCTGTGAATATGAAACCGGAATTTGCCCATAGATGCCCATAGCTCTCAATGTAGTTACCGTCAAACCGCGTCGTTGGCAATTTTTTTTACTCTGATATCTGACAAAGATATTCAACTCACAACAATACAAGTTTCATACAACAGCATATTTGTAAAAGCGTTGATCATGTCGACTTTTGTGCCTGGAAATACGATTAGCGGACAGCATTGATTTTCTGTTACCATTTGAAGAAAACTGCTGCAGAATCGCATCGAATGCTTGTCGAAGCTTACAGTGAACATGCTCTTGGTAAACACAGTGCTTTGAGTGGTTTAAAAAATTCAAACGTGGTAATTTTGACGTGAGAAACGAAAAACATGGAAGACCACCAAAAAAGTTTGAAGAAACTTGGCGAAACCTGGCGAAACCGTTAATACTGAACGCTACCGAAAACAAATGATCGATTTGAATGAAGCTTTGCGTGAAAAACTACCAGAATAACAAAAAAGCAACACAAAATGATTTTGCTTCATGATAATGCACCGCAAAACTGGTCAAGGAAACGATTGAGGCATTTAGTTGGGAAATAATTTCGCATGCGGCTTGGCTTACTCGCCAGACTTAGCTCCGTCCGATTACTACTTATTTAATCGCTTTACTACTTACGAAAATGTACGAAAATGGCTCGATGAATGGTTTGCCTCAAAAGAGCAACAGTGTTTTTGGCATGGCATCCACAAATTGTCAGACAGATGGGAAAAATGTATAGCCAGCGATGAGCAATACTTCGAATAAAATATTTTCTTATCATTTTCATACAATAAACTTATATTTTCTATACAGAAATTCAGGTTTCATATTTACATACCTGGTAAAGTCTGTATGTGCCTGACTTAAAAATACGATTGATAGAAAAAAATCTAAAAGTAGATTCAAATTCACTTAAAGGAACTATCAGTGGCCAAAGTTAAAAAAAATATGTTGACCAGTGTAAGTTGTCAAACGGAAGACAATGGCTGAGCAGCATTTCGGCGGACAACATACTCTTACTGTCTGACCACGAATTAGAGAATGCGCAAGTGTGAAACGGGAGAATTCAATTAAAAATAGGGTAACAATGTCTCAGATGGGTTTCTTTACCTGAGTAACTTTCTTAAATGGTTATTTTAATTTTTAAGCTCAAATCGTTTTTCATAATAATTATTTTACGTGAATAATAATTTGCACTATCAAACCGACAGAAGACATAAACCCGTGGCTGTAGGGACGAAATTTCACATCCCTTATATTTCTTCCAAGGTGAATACACTCCATTTGGCACTGTGCCAACCGAGGTTCTCTCATCCATTGACTGGCCGTATATGCTTATGCGTGCGACAATTGAAAATTGAGTATTCTGGAAAGTTTTTGGATGTTTCTTACTCATATAAAGTTTTACTTTGCATCTTTTTATCTCAAATTGCACCATTGGAAGTGTCAGAATGGCCCGGGGACGGACCGCTCCGGGCAGCACCTTTCAAGAGTTATTGGCCTATTTCACTGAAATAAATTGTTTTTCAACCGGAGGTTAGAGTTTACACTACAATTGTCATAAAAAGAGTTTGTGGAGAATCCTGATATTAAGAAATACTTCTTACCCAACGTAAAAAACGTTTGAGTTTGTGTATTGTTGGACCTAACAACAAATTCAGTCTGAAGTACTGAGAATCAAATGGTGAGATACAGATTGTCATAAATAAATCACAGTGGAAGCAAAAGTGTACTAATAATTATGGAGGGCAAATTAGGGAAAACACAAATTTCTTAGAAAAGAAATTTATTTAACTTTTATTTAAGTTAAATTTATAAAACAAAAAGGTTTCGCAATTAAAAATGTTAATTGTGTATAATTGAATAGATACTAACACTTTTTCTTAAATAAATGGATTTCCTGAAGACTCAGGCTTGAAATCTTTCAACAATACAAGGTATGAATATTGCCAACAAAGTCATTAAATAAATAATTCTTCACTATAGGCAGGTTCTTCTTTTCAGCGGACACTGTACTGAGTGAAGCTTGCAATTTTCATTATAGGCAGGTTCACTAATAATGGTCAAGTCCGGTAAGGTCGGTCTTCATCCTTTGAAAATGAAGCACGGTTCCCAACTTGAATAGGAAGACTCCAAAAGAACGGCACATGTAAAGGATATCCTAAAAGCAATATCATTAGCAAAAGAAGCAATTAGAAAATGTTCAATAACACAATAATCTCGGAATCCATTCAAATGAGAGGCAGTCCAAGTTTTGATAAGGAAGAGAAATTAATTCCAACCATTTCAACTTAAAAATATGGATTCTTATCTTTGTAGTATCGCATACTTCTTGAATTAAAAAATATTGTAATGATAAACAATTAGCATCTCATAAATTCTTCTCCAGAAATTTTTTAATTCACAAAAATAAATGCATTTAGCTTAGTCCTCAATATGCAATAGACTATCTCACTCTTTTTAGCAGATAAGTATAGTCATAGATGAAAATATTACTGGATGGAATAAAACTTTGCCACTCCAATATTATCACTATAAAATGCCTTTAAGCCTTTCGGAAAATATCCGATGATACGTATCATCTGGAATACATATATTACACTTTGATCAGTCTCTTCTTTCTTTTTTTCAATCACACTGTTGGCTTCTAAACGAGTCAACCATGATAGTGGAGAGGAGACGGAATGGCGCAATTTAAATTACTTGAATTGTTATTGAGACTTATCACAGTTAATTGCGTTGAATTATTAACTGCAAAAACTTGACATATCAGTCGGAAAATTATCCCGTTTAAGCTTCTTCGTACAGGTTGTTGCAGATAAATACAGGGCAGTATAACGGGGAGCCTACCCGCTCGATCACAGGGGCAGGCTCGGTCGATTGGCATAATGGAGGGAGATGAAGTTGGCCTGCAGCAGCTAGCAGTTTCCACAGTCGGGGAGGGAGGGTGAACGTCAAAAATGTCATGTTTTTGATAAAATTACCCAATTATCATTTGATGTCGAGCCGGCCCCTGCAATCGAGCGGGTAGGCTTCCCGTTATACTGCCCTGTAGTTATCTGCAACACCCTGTACATGAATAATTAATAGCACTAACCTCCTGTTTTGGAGTCATGAATTCCATAAAGTTCTCCTCGCAAAATTTCTTCTTTGCTGGCGGTCTAATCGAAGCGGAGCTGCTTCTTTTTTCATTGTCGCGCTCCAACGGGAGCTTCTCCCCTCTCGATCCTCTTCTGTTAGAGATCGTAGCTTCTATTGCCGGACTGTCCCTTTTCACTTCCGTTTTGACATTTTATATACTTTTGCTCATGGCTCCCTCTGACGTTAATCTCCCAAAATTCGAATTAATAAATACTCTGGTTTTGTATTTTTTTGAGAACGACGCTCGTGACACAGATCACCGACTGTCGATGTCAGGACGTGCTATGAACAGTTTCTGCAATAAGCAATATACAAGGAGGCACAAAAAACGGTAACTTTTCAAAAACCCAATAAAAATATAAAAAAACCCAACAAAAAAAGTTTATTGACGGAAATTGAACCATTACAGCTTGTCTTTAAGAAACAGCAATGAAAATTGTCAATGCCAGAAAACTGCAATTGTAGATGACGTCGGAACTCCCTTTGCGCACCTTCCAAAATTTCACAGTTTTATGGCTAAAGCACGTCGTTGACCGTTCCTCTGATCCATGATTACTAAATGGCAAGATTGTCTGTAGCTCAATATCACTGTTGCGCATTGATGCCATCTGTACATGAGCGCCACTACGCATTTCAAAAGTTCCCGTTTTTTGTATCACTCTATCGTAAAACTTTTGGAGCTTCTTTAAAACATGTTGAAAACGATATATGTTTATGTCATGAGGTAAAAAAAAGTTATTAAATATATTTATAGTAAAATATTTTATGATGAACCTGTATAATAAAATTGAAAAGTCCTTCGGTTCATTTACCAATTATCATTAAAATGTGCTCGATAATTTATGACCACCCTGTATTATTTAAACTAGAGCGTACGAGAATGTCGATCGTCAATGTCGGATTCGCTGCATCAGCATTGATATTGATCTCCATAGAGACCTTTGTATTTAAAGAAGGTAACATGTGATGTTTTAAAAATGTATAAGCTTCCCGTTGAATGTTAAATTTTTAAACATTAAAGCTTTGTCAAAAATTAAATTTCAATAAACGCAATTACAGTATTGCTAATTTGTGAATCTTCGTTTAATGTTACGTGCACCACAGATCTTTGTCGAGGTTGTTAAACACATTATGAGGTGAAGTTTTTATTGGATCGCTTCATAATTATTGGCCGATGCAATTAAGGCTAAAAGTTTCAGAAAATCTCTCGTTCACAGTATGTGAGATCATGCGTTACCTTCTTGTAGATATCTAGCGATAGTCGAGTAGCGGTTGAGTCAAAAGTGGGGTAGCGCACTTTGCAGATTAGGGCATCGATAGTCAAATAGAAAAATAAGTTTTTTTTATACAGCATATACAGAGGTTGAGTCAAAACTAGTGGCCGACTCGGAAGGGCGGGGGGATTAGAGTTTGACGAATTCTGAGCAAAGACCATTTACCACAAGGGTATATCGCAGTTTGTTAAGGGAAAACTGTGGGAAGAAACGTTAGTTCGAATTTGAATGCCATAGACATTGTGCCACCTGCGTCAGCCAGTGTAAAAATATGGCAGAAAAATTGGTGATATGCGGGCTCCTTCGTCACTATTGGAAAAAGGGGACCAGTGCGCGAGCTGCAGCCGCCGAAAATTGCAAGGTGGAAGGTCAGGGCGTGGCCAATGAACGGACAGCACGACGGTGGTTCTCCCGCTTTTCGTCTAGAGACATGGGCCTGAAAGATGCGCCAAGGAGCGGAAGACCCAAAGAAGTGGATGACGCAGCAGCCCTACGGCAACAAGTGGAAGCCAACCCGGGCAGCACCACCCGTAGACTAGCGGCGGACATCGGGACATCACAATCGAGTGTGGTTCGACATCTGCACGCCATGGGAAAGGTCAACAGGAGCTGCTGAATTCTGCCCCAAGAGCTGACGCCCGCGCAAGCATAACAACGGGTGAAGGTGTGTCGTCAACTGCTGGAAAACATCGAGGTTCTGCCACATCCAGCATAAAGCCCCAACCTGGCACCTTCCGACTATCATCTCATCCGGTCCATGGCGCACTTCCTGCGTGGACGGCGCTTCGTCAATGTCAGTGAGGTTGAAGACACAGTGCGTGACTTTTTCGCCTAGAAACCGGAGGAGTGGTTTCGCGAGGGCATCCGTCATCTGGCTGATCGTTGGATGAAGACCATCGAGCATGATGGACCCTACTTTGAAGATTAACAATGAGTGGTTCCTATCTGGTGCCCATTTAAAAGTATACGCGGTGATCGACCACTACTTTTGACTCAACCTCTGTATTATTCACGTTCTAAGTGTGTGAAATGAAGCCCAAAACAGGTCTGCTTTTATTTCAAATATATATATTGAATAAAAACTCATTCTGTCAAATCTACTCACAGAATACCATGCATTTTCGATAAAGTAAAAAATGTATTGATTCAACGCTAAAAACGCGGTTAGCCTCAAAGCCTGTTTAATCTTGCATGTTTCAATCGCAAGGAATATAAACCAAAACAAAAACACTGAATGCGTGCGAATTGGTTTTCCATTAAACGAAAGTAAAAATGCAAATTGTAAAATATAGAAATGTAAACAACAATATTACGATGCAATTTTAGTGCTTTCTACCATGATATAAATATTGATAAGTCCAGATATAATGAAACAAGAAATTAACACTTAATATATAGTTTGAAATATTAATTGTATATTTTTGAATTCATGTGTTTATTTCAATTACATAGAAATGCCATTATTTTTAAAACGTTATGCATCACGATAAACATTAAACCACGAAACATTGCGCAAGCGTAAAGACAAGGTTAACAGGAGTTGGCTAAAAAGGAATTTGCTTTCCTTTTTTCAGTTCTTTACGTAGAAAACGACTGAGGTCAGATAATCAATGAGGACTAGCGTTAAGATCGAAATGTTGATCAAGAGAAGATAAAGAAGGTAAAACGAAGGCTTTGAATGAGGTGTGTGAGTTTCTCCATGGAAATGACAAGCCGCAGGGAACAAAACTTTTAGCACATTGTTGGAAGAAGAGAGACTGTAAACATATAAAAAAACGAGAATAAAAGCAATCATAGATGGGCGATATGGTTTTTCGAATTTTAATTAAAAGTGTGTAGAAGTAAAAATGGTCGCAGAAGTCTAAGGAAAGGTAGAAACTACAGAAAACTACAGAAGAGCTGTTGAATCTTTACGGAAGTTAAGGAAAAGGTAAAAGTGAAAGATCAGTTGTCATACTGGGGACAGAATAAATATTCATTGTAGAAGCCAAGAAGATTAAGCAGTGAATTCTGGTTTTATCATAGAAACAAATTTGATTAGAGATCGAGGATTAGAGTAAGAGATTTGCATTATTGCCAATGTCCTCAAAACATTTTGCGCCCGAAAATCTAAGCAGACACCCTTAATTGTTCTCCCCCAAATATTCTCTTATTTTACTATAGTGCAAGGCAAGTATTGTTTCTTAAATTCTATATATGTAGTTGATAACTAATTCTTACAATCTCGACTTGATTTCTCCAAAGCTTGAATATTTAGATAGCTTTAATAATTTTTCTGCTTATATAACTCCTTACATGTGAAACCAACAGGCCTTTTTATATTGTGACGTGTCTCCTTGGGGATAAAGTTAAAAGCCCAAAAGGAGAATATCCCATATTCCAAACTCAATGTTTATGTTGACTAAAATCATGATTGAATACACTGTAAGTATGCAAATCATTAATCAGTACGTTTATTCAATATGATAAAGATGTATTTATTACTTTATTGAGGACAATAATTGGGAATAAAACAAGTTATTATATTAGAAGACATGACCCTTATCTATACAGATTATTTCATTATACCACTACACTGCTATGAAATGTAGCCTAACCAACTCTCTAGTTACAAAAATAACACCTGTTCCTATTCACGTTTTCTCTAATATTCTCTACAACAGACGCTTTTAAATTCGATATTCATGAACTAAGATTACATAAGACATATCGTATATAGAGTGTCTATCTTGAAATTGACAATCTCTTAAACATTCTTTTCATTAAGTCATAATTAGCCATTGTGAAAGTCTCAGAGTTCGACTGCAACGCCTCAAGAAGAATTCTTGATTTCTTCTAACCAAGAGAAGGCTTGTGCGCTAAGCTACCACCGTGGGGGTGGCAGTGGCCTAGTTGTCTCGTCGGTTGGCTCGCTGATCGATGGAGTTAAGCAACTTCAGGCGCGGCCAGCTGTTGGCTGGGTGAAGCCAGTGGCTTGAGGACCACTGCTGGGTGAGACGGCTATTTGGGGCACAGCTGTTAGTCTGACCCATTTCCTGAGTGACCAGTGCTGGTTGTCCAGCAGCTGGTGATAGCCACTGGTTTGTTCGTCCGCCACCAGCTCTTCCGTCATGAACCCCCCGTGCTTCGGAGGGCATGTTAAGCCGTCGGTCCTGGCTGCTACTATCATTTCGTAGGAGCCGTTAGTTACTGGGATGGCGCAAAACTCCCTTGAAGGAGTAAATGCCGCAGATTATCGTTCTGCGATAATCTACCCTCTGTACAAGATAAGATAAGCTACCACCGTAGACGGAATGTTATCACGGGAAGCTTACTCTTCTTTGAAACACTTCCAATAAGCAATTCGATTAGGGACCTTTCCAATAGGCAATTAAAGCTTGATACCTACTTCCGCATTAAATGAAATCCCGATTCCTAAATATGGCGTCTGGCATTCGTACATATACTCAGAATGGCTTTTCAATTGACATTGACTTGACTTATGTTGCCTCTTCTCAAAAGTCATCTTCGTTGAGTGCTGACAATTCCTTGTAGAAGAAATTAAACATCCAGTGGTTCAAAACAATTTCTTAAAGTGTCAACATCATTACCATGTACATCAGTGCACAACATCTCTTTTCCCCGTCTCTGTCCCGCTCTAAAGACCCTCTCCATCTCTGCATTTTCTCTGTCCCAACTCAAAACTCAACAAAAATAAAATAAAAAGAATATTCCATAACGAATTCATATCATTCTTGATACAAACTCGAGACTTCCTCGGTAATTGTTTACGAGCAATGTATTCAATGATGAAATGGTCATTCTTTAGCAACAAAACAAACATAAGATCATTATAGCAAGTGTAAGAAACTATTACAAGGCAAACACAAAAATAAAATAAAATAAAATAAAATAACATGTAAATTAAACATTCATGTGATCAAGAATGTGAATATTCAAACATGTGATCAGCATATAACAATATACAAAAATTTAACCCAAATGCTGGAAGAATTTTCTCGATAATAATTGCAGAAACTTGTAGACCTTAAAATTCTGAAATAGCAGTAAGCAGAATTGTAGATAGATAACTTTTTTTAACTTTCGTAAAACAAGAACAATAAATTTCACTATTTTTTGTCGGAAAATTAATTCTCTGCAGCTGTAAATAAGCTTGAAGTGGATCCAACTCAAACGCAAAATTTTTTAAATGTTAAAAGTATTGTTTTCTAGAATTGTTTACTGTTTTTATTGTCATACCAAAATTCCTAACTCAAATATGCCCTTCGATTGTTTATTGTTTTTAGGAACACTTATCTGATCAACACCTACGTCTAATAGTAAAATTTCCTATCTATTTTTTTTCTTCAGAAAACGATCAAATAATGATTTAATGCTACTGAAACCACCTCATCGATATTCGTATGCGTTTTGTTTAATTGCTAAAATGAAAAGAGCTCTCAAGAACCACATAAAAATGTGATTGCCTTTGAATCTTTAAGAAAATACCTTTCAAGGAATGCTTTCCAGAATAAATATTTGGGATGAGGCCGTCTTCTGGAGAGAAAAAGATATAGCCGCTTTTATGCCTCTTCAGTTTTATTTCTGAAGAGAAATAAAACTGAAGAAGCATAAAACCGGTTTATCTCCGACACGCTAAAGGAATTTTTGTTGAAATTCTTGAAATACTTAATTTTAAATTCTTTTCTAACTTGCATTGAATAAACCTTTACTTAACTTCTCTATGCAGTCTTAAAAGAAGCATTAGATTTTAGAGTTCTATCCGTACATAGTGGTTCTACAAGCCTGTTCATTTAAAAATGTAGGGCTTTCCTGTTTTAGGTTTATATTATTGTCAATTTAACTATTTAGACTAAAGGCGGGGTCTTCAAAGTACGCATGTGGTAGTTCATACTTGTATTTTTATGGATTTCTTTTCAATAGGAATTGAAACAAAGGGAATTGCTTCGAAGAATTTCTCTAATGTTCCACTAAATGGCTACTCGATCACATGTGAGTTTTAATTCTAGGGAAATATATTTTCTTCGGGGAAAACTTTAACCTCGAAATAAGTAGGAAAGTTCATAGGATTCATCGCAAAGGAGAGAACGATTTGAGCATTTATGTAACAATTACATTCAAGGGATCTATACATCACGTTTTTGTTTTGTATAGTTAAAGAATGTTTCGTTTCTCATTCTCAGTACTAATCTTTCTTCGATCTATGTTTAAATCAGGTATTTCGTTAGTTCTTGGTAACCTCGAATATTTAATATTTATCTAATTATATCCTACATCGGATAATTACAAGGTCTCTATACATTTACTCCTAAAACAGCAAAATAAAAGATAATGTGGTGAAAAATCACAAAAATTTGAATTTGAGACATTCGATAGTTTTCAACGTGACCTATCTGCATAAGTAGCTCAGCTCCAGAGCTCCTCCACTCCAACATACCTGACGAAATTTCAGCAACTACCGGTCTAATACGTTATTCCATTTGTTCACTGCTATGAAACTTCACCCGGTAAACCTCATATTTAATACTCCCCAGACAAAAAAAAAGACTATGAAGTCGTCAGGTCAGGAGCCACGAATAATCCATCTGCCCGGAAAAGTTTATTTCGGTTGCTCACGAACAGTTATGGCAAAATGAGAGGGTGGACCATGCTGTTGAAACAACAATGTCCATAATTTCATCATGCATCAATTTGGCTCCCATTATTGTTCCAACATCGAGGTATGTGTTTCCAGTAACTCTATGAAAACATCATTATCCCCAACCATGTATTAACTTTGTAACGCATTACTTCACATTATTTGCAAAGAAAATATCTTGTGTTTCTATATCACAATAATCATCCTGTATATCTATCTACTTTAAGACCCATACAGCTTATAAACATTATTTTGTTCTTCTTCTTAGGTTTAGTTAAAATTTATTTTGATCGATATGGTATTCGATAATCTGATAATCCATGATAGCTTTTAACTGACCTGCAGACGTATACGGAAATAAAAATGTTTCTCTTTCGGCCGAACAAAAAAAAACCGTTATATTGATTTCAGTGTTTCCAAAAACATCATAAATTTGATGAAAATATATTTTAAGAGTCTCAGGGGTATAGTTTAGATTTACAGAGGAACATAGTATAGTTATAAAACCGCAATAACAACAGTTTCTGCTTTTAGGGGAAAACAGTGTAATGGCGCTGAGAGGGCAATATGGCCTGACTTTCATTGCTAGGGAATGAAGCGTGAAGCAGTTGTATGGTAGATAGCGATGTGAAGTACCCATTGTGACTGAAAACAGCCCTCCGAAGGCAGAACTACTATTCCGTATGGTCGTTTAGTTTTTGTACCGTCATCATTATTTTTAAAGTTTACTTACAGGCTAAGGGCATGCAAAGATTCGCTGATAAAAACCTCATTAAATATTTGGTTTCTGAAATGATTTTTATTGATTTTAACAACATTATATCTTATATCAACATCATTAAAATGTATGAATAACATCATCAAAGCCTTATGGCATTTTCAAAAAGATTGCAGTAACTTGCACGTTCCATATGTTGGTTAATAATTCATTTTGATTAAAGAATAGCCCAAGATGGGTCCATGAGGGTTTAATCATACGCCACATATCAGATGTTAAATTATTGATGAAAAATAGAAAAAAGAATTCTATAGCCTGGATTCGAACCTGCGGCTCATGCCGCCGACGTGTTAACTAATTGCTCCATGCGGACATCAAAGCATTACGCTATTTACATGTCCTTTGGGCTTGGTTCGAACAGTTACCTAGTCCTCAGTCTGGAACTGTCTTTCCTAAGCCGCTAGCCATATGCTAATTACAGTCGATTCCACTTATCGGGATTAGTGCATTTTACCTCAATTAAGCGGTTGCCTCAAGTATAGAAGTGCTATTCAAATAAGCACATGTACATGTAGCAAGGAAGTGATATAAATGATATAAAGAAGACAAACTACAATTCAACCAAGCAAGGAAGTGTTTAATGATATTTTTAAGAATATATCAGGGCGTAATATACATTTCATAGATATACAGTATTTTTCATGCCGATACAATATATTTGTCCATTTTCATATTCACGGTTTATTTTCCGTGGCATTTATATGAGGATGCAAAATTTGAAAATTTAGAAAAAAATTTTTTTCCAACACTGATGGCCCTACAACTCCACGACATTTTCACATTTTCTGGCACTGTAAACGCTCTAAACTCGCTGAATCATTTGTTAGTTGAAGACTATAGAAGTAGAATTCGACAATCGAACAACGTAATGTGTCGGTGTTCGAGTGGAACTGAAACATAGCTTTCATAATCTCACCGTTCTTAAATATAAAGACAAAGAAAATATTTCATTTTTATTAAATTTAATTACCGTAAAACATTGAATAAAGGCCGGGTATTCAAATACACGCTCGGTCTCGAATAAAGGTCGGGTGGGGTGTTAAAAATAGATTAAAAGCCGGGTATCCAATAAACGCCAGGTCTGATTATTTTTCGGATTATTCGTATAAATTCCGGCAGCAAATCGCATAAATTCCAGCGTTTTTTGTTCCCATATCTTGGGAAGAGGCCTTAACGCCGGGTCCTCTATTCAAGGTTTTACGTTAAACAGGTTTTATTTTATAAAATAAGTTTATGAAAACAGAAAAAAACATTTTTGAAAATTACCTTGCTCAAACTTACAGGAATGTTTAGTTGAAATCTTCATAAAGAGTAGATCGAGACCTTTCCTTCAAAGAATTGACGTCGCTATCATTCGTGTTCTCCTTGGCCTTAACAGTTGTGGATAATATGGAAGCACTGACTTCAAAACGTTCCGTCACATGTTTTTATTCCACCAGAATCAACAGCTTTGATCATTTGAAGCTTTTCTTCCAAAGTGAACTGTTTATATTTTACATCAGTGAGAAAAACCGTACTCATCTTTTAGTAAAGCTTTTAGAGGTTTGCTTCTCTGCATAACGCAAATACACTCACTATTCTTTAACATGGAGTACAAAAGTAGAATTGCGATTGTAAATGTAATTATTATTGAAATGAAAAGACAAGCAAAAAGGACCTAGAAATTATTCTGCTCTTTCTAATTGTACCAATTAAAACAAATGTGCGTTAAATAGTTTTTCTTTAAAACGGTTCCCTGTGTTGTTTTGTACCAAAGGGAACCATTTAAAAAAAAAACTACTTTATGCACGTTTAATTGGTACCATTAGAAAGAGCACAATAATTTCTAGGTCCTTTTTGCTTGTTTTCTCATTTCAATAATAATTACATTTACAATCGCAATTCTATTTTTGTACTCCATGTTAAAGAATAAGGAGTGTATTTGCGCTATGCAGAGAAGCTAACTTTACTAAAAGCTGCACACGCATGGCCTGATGTCGAGAAGTAAGGTACATAATCGCCTCATAACAATATTGTGAGAGACGGAAAAAGACAGCAGTCCGAGATATTAGTTTTAAAATTCATTATAAGAAGGCGATGGAATAGTTATTAGTTAAAAGGAACAAATTGCAAATTCGCTATACAGAAAAATTCGTTAAACAGAATTTCGTTATTAGGAAGCAAAATTGATAGCATCTGATCAGAATCTTGGTTGGGATCAAAGTAAAAATTCGTTATAGGGAAAAAATTCGATAAATGGGTTTTCGTTATAGAGAGGTTCGACTGTAATACAATTTATCCTTTCTTTATTGAGATCTCCCCGCAGTCTATTACTGCCTTATAATACTGGAATCGCCAGCCCGAATCCGTGTCGCGGGTTCGATTCCATCTGTGGGCATAGATATTTGTGTTTGTGCCGGAAATGAAAAAAGACAATATATGAGTTGAATTGTCTCTGGAATGTGTAGAGATATTAGTCACGTGAAAAGGGCGCAAAATTACCTAGATGTTGACACGCTCAACAACCTTAACGAACTGACAACCAGCAAATTAGAACTGAAATGTCTTACTCCCTGTTGGGGAATTTTAAATTATTAAATCTTATATTCACATATGATAATATAAATTATTCTTTGCTTAACAAAGATTTGAACAATCAAGGTGGAAATTCTCTTTACTAACGAAGAAATTTTAATGCAAATTTAAGACCGCTGTTCTGTTTGCTCTTACATGACTTCTTTTGTTTTCACGTGTAATTCCGCCTAAAATAATAAGCAAAATCAATAGTCACTTTAATTATTTCTTTTGCTTCCTTGGAAAATGCAAACTTTCTTTTCCACGCATTATACTGTATAAGTTTCAACCGCAATTTACCAGACAGCCTACAAATTAAAACTGTTGTTAAAAATTTCGTGAACATTTAGAAGATTGCAAAGATTCCATTTGGGACGGAATTGCATTAAGTAAATTCCCATCTAACGAGAATAATTCAGCCCAATATAATTCTTATAGCTCAGAAAAATGTTTCCACATCCTATCATTCATGAGAAAATATAGGCAAAAAAAATTTAAAATATTATTGACTTTTAATTATTGGAACAATCGAATGATAGATACTTCAGCAACTTAAAGAAACCATGAAATTAAAACGGGCCTAATTCATAATGTGTATTAATTATCTTTCAAGCGTTATTATACATGGTGTTTAGAATTTATAAGACAAACTTTATCGACATGGAGTAGGTCTATGTCGTACCTACGATCATCCTGATCACCGCCGATGTTCGAAGTGACCGCAACAAGTGGCAATGGAAATACATTCCAACGTTGAAGAAAAGACTGACAAAACCATCTCAAAGATTCCGGATTCATTTCTAACAGAATTACAAGCGTCGTAAAGCCTGTACTCCGATCTGCTTGTCAGGAATCGGCTCAGTATTAAACTGTCTACATAGGAGGAACACTCTAAAAGTTTTCAGCCAGGAACGCTGCACGCATCCAGGAAGTTTTTTTTACTTTCTCCAAGTATTTCATTCTATACAATCGCGTGCAAGTTTTGAGCATGCCACGTAGCATTATTTTCGCGTGGCGTAATTCTAAAACTCGCGCACTGTCAGATAGACGTAAAACACAATGGAGCTGAATCAGCAGGCACGGCATGCTATGATTTTCTATGATTATTCCAAAGGCTTAGAAATGTTGGATTAATTTGAAACTTTACAACAGACATTTCCTGGCAGAGCTCCGAGTAAAGCTACAGTTTTGTCCGAGTATTAAGCTGGGAAGACGATCACTTCCAGTGAACGGCCAGCCCATGCAGTTATGCCGGAAAATATCCGTGCTGCTTCTGATGTGATCGCAAATAACAATCGGATAACCTATTCCAGGATTGTGACAAGCCTGGACATCGTTTAAAACAATCTTGCTTGAACACCTACCACTTCGGAGGGTTTCATCACGATGGATCCCGCATTCTTAACCCAAGAACAGAACTTAGCCAGAGTGCATTGGTACCAAGATATGATTGAAAGTTCAACAACGGCAGATCATAACGTCCTAATGACATACGCACAGGTGACGAAACATGGTTCTCTCATTACGACCACAAAACTAAGGAACAACTTAAACAGTGTTCCCCAAAAGGCAAGAACCATCACGGAAATGCAAGATTCTAAGAAAGCTGGGAAGGTGATGGTGGTAACTTTCTTTTTTTCCACTGACCATGTGTGCACTGTTTACTTGAAAACAAAAAGGCGATTGCAGCAGAGTGGTATGCGACATCCTGCATGCCAAGAATCCTAAAAAATGGAAGGAGAATCCTCCGAAGAACGGAACAGGTGGTTTGTTGTGGCATCATGACAACGCCCCAGTACATATCGCCGTTAAGACAACTGACATTTTATGCGAAAATCGGGTTAGTATGTTGACACATCTCCCTCTATACTCCAGACATGGCACCTTGCTTCTTTTTGTTCCCCACAATCAAGAGGAAGCTTAGGGAGGTACAAAACATTTTTTTCCAGTCCTAGCAGTGTACAACGACTACATTTTGAACCTCACTGCTCAGGACTGGAAAAAAATACATGTACGACTGGTTCAGGAAGATGAAACTTTCTATAAAAGCCAAGGGAGTACTTCGAAAAGTGATAAAAGAACAAGTCAGACAACCGAAATGCCCAGGACCGATAGGATTTTAAAGCATTCGAGAACGAAAAGAAAAGCATTTGATTTCTAAAGAAGCCTTTCGTTGTTAAGAATTAGATGAGGTTGCTAAGGAAGCCTCTGGTTGCTAAGCAAGGCGTACTTCTAAGGGTAATGTATAGTTCAAACTGAATAAAACTACTTGAAAAGTTAAATGGAGAAAATAGCAATTCTCAATAGATTAGAACATATACGAATCCTTTAATTTGTAAGCATTCCTATTTAATGAAATAAGCGTTAATTGTTGAAGCCTTCTAATTCTTTCTACATAAACTATTGCCAATGCTTTTCTACGTAAGCATGTACCATTGAAGGAATAATTAGCTACTAGCTATTGTTAAAATTTGCCTAACACAAACTAACTATTGATAATAAGCGGTAAGTAATTACATGCCATATCTTAGCATTGAAAGTTTCCAATGGTTTCATAATGGTATCATTAAAACACGAATCATGGAACCAATTTTGATTATTATTAATTTTACGTTAGAATTCATTCATGACATGTCATTCCAAGTCGTTTGATATATTACATGCCATATTTTAGCATTGAAAGTTCCAATGAAGCATAATGGTTCCACGAAACCAGGTGCCTTTGAACCACATTCGACTATCATCAATTTTACGTTAACATTCAACCATGACATGTTATTCCAAACTGTTTGATATAATACATGCCATATCTTATCATTGAAAGTTTACAGCGGACCATAATGGTACCACTAAACTACATACCCTTGAACCAGTTCTGACTGATATTGACCATCAAGGAAGACCATCACGTGTCTTCACTTAATTCACAAGCCTTTTCTCTGCTTTATGTATGGAATGCAAAGAGAGAACAGCATTGGGCAGTGCACAGGCCATTTTTACATGGAAATGTATAGTGAAAAAATTGGTCCCCTATATTATTTTCGATCTTTAAAACCGGAAGTAGTTCACCGATTTTTTTTACCAACGAATGGCGAAAATGGAAGTCGAAAATTCGGAAGGTTCTAAACACTAGAGCACAACAGACAGACAGACGGACGGACTGACGCACATTGTGAAAACATAAGTACCTATCGGTCCTAATAATGGCAAAATATGTTTCGAGCACCCCCTCGTATATCCGCCTACTTTAGTTATTAAAAATCGCCATCTGCGCCAATATACCTTAATTCACTATTCAACTGTTTAGCTCTCACTGGGCTCGCAATCTGATTCCGTTGCTACGGCCATATCCTACAGAAATAAGAAAGGCTGTATTGCCATCTATAAATGATATTGCCATCTATTGCGCAAATGCTACATTTCAGTGTATTTATCTAAGTTAGTTACAGGGTGTTAAGAAAACAAATTTTACGTAATTTTCATTTATTAGCTAATGTCTAAAATTTTTAACTCCATTGATACCCTGGATAGTTTAAACGATATTTACCCAACATCAAATCCATTATTTAAAAAATTTATCCTATCAGAGAGTTTCCTATTTAATAAGATAGCAAGTGTTGTGCCAACATTATTTGCCTCTATAATCAACAAAAATTTCTACAGTTCATGATTTAAGAGCCAACATTGGGATTTTTGAGAATGCCCTTTGGATATTAAATGTCAGATACCTTCAGCTATCGCCATTTCTTCTCCTTATTGCTTCACTTATTCAAGCATTACTCTTTAAATCTTTTAATTAAATTCACTACTTGAATAAAAATATTTATTAGCGGTGGGAACTTAGATATAAATGAATTGTATTCGTCAATCAATAATGATAATGTTTATCCGAACGAACGTTCTTTCCCCTCTTGTACAGAATGGTCAATTTTCTTGTAAAATGCAAAACACGTACCTTACACCAAAATTTCCGCTCTCATCTTCAAAGTAGCCACACCAGACCCGTATGCATCAAACCAGCGATTTTCCCATTTTTGGAAGAACTCCGAGAAGTCCGAAGACTGTAAGGTGTTTAAGACCTTTACAATTCCACTTGGATATCTTCAATGGAGTTAAAACGTCGCCCTTTCATTTTAGGGAAGAAGTAGAAGTCGCAGCGGGCTAGGTCAGTAGAGTAGAGAGGGTAGAGGACTGTTTCCATGTTGTTTTTTGTCAGGGATTTCTTTACAGCGAGCAAGTTGTGTGTGGGCACTTTTTCATGGTGGAGCAATCAATCTTTGTTCTTCCACAACTCGGGCCATTTGCGCAAAATTTTCTGTCAGTCTCTTCAGCAAAACTTCGCATTAAGACTTCCTGTTAACAGTCTGAGCAGGTCGAATATTTTGGAAATTCTCAGAAGCACAAGAACATCTGGCAACAGAAATCACAATAACTCACAAAGAAATGCACCTGCGATTACGATACTTGGCAGAGCAGCAGTTGAAAGATGCATTAAGAGGAATCTAGTGGTAGAACCTCATACTGTTATTGGTTTGGGTGGAATATTTAAATTCTCGGATATTTTGGATAACACCTCGTATATGGTAATGCACACAACCGAAGATATTTCAAATGGTTGCTATGTAAAAATAAGGAACCAGGAAGGCATGAGGCAAATAAGGTATGTTTTTTAGATTAATCTTTTTGCAGTTTTTGTTTATTCTAGAATATTATTGCACAAGGTATTTATAATTTATAGATCACTGAAATGTACGACACATTTGTAATTCTGTTGAAGTCTCTTTTATTCACTTTGCCATCATTAGAATTTTCTTCTGATGTTGTGTCTAGGTAAATAATTAATCATTATGATTTTAAAACACAACATAATTCTTAATACAGTAGTTCAAGGCATTTATCTTTATGCATAAAATAACAAAATGATGACTTGCTCATTCTTTTCCCTAATACAGTATTTTTATAATAAAATTTAGACCACAATCATTCTATCCTTATCCTATCATTTAGGCAATGGATATCAATTTTCATATTCCTCAGAAGAAATTGTCCACATCTTCTTATTGGGCCATACAGTATTAAAAACGTGAGGCGGCTTTGATAAGTAAGCAGAGACCAATGATTTGGTACATCAATGAAGGATATACAGTAAAAAATAAAAAATTAAAAAACTCGTAAATTTCCTTGGTATTTCTTGGTAAAAGGTGTTGTTTCTTTAAGCTGCGATAACAGCTAAGGAAGCTTTTTAACCTGAAACATCCTAGTAGGTCTCCAGATGCTTATATCGCCTATCAATTTCCTGGGAATCGAAATCAATTGATCCCGAATGCGTAAAGAATTGATCCAGTACAAACTGCGTTACATTATTAAAAAGGGGGTCCGCCAGGAAAAGTGTCTCCGTGCGGCTTCCCAGGAATTTAGGAGCCGCTCTCGAAGGGTTTCGAATGAAGGAAGGGAAAAGGGTTTGCAGAGCTTCCACTCTGTTCACCCAAGAGAAAACGATGGTGGAAAGATTTGGACTGGTTCTACATTACCTGAATTGAGGACGGTTCCCAGTGGGAGGACAGGATGACATCATTGTTAATCGCTCTGGTCGAAGTGGAGTCATTAAAAAATGAGTCGGGAAGAGAAACCGAGTCCCCAAACGGGACAATGACCAGAGGGTGTCACTCTTTCCTCTCCAAAGTGGAAATTAGTTCCGCTTCCCGATCACTCGACCCCGCCTGTCTCTCGACTTCAAAAGAAGTTCATCAGCCAGGGAATAAAAAATATCCACGCCAGTGTGAAAATTTGCGTTAATTAATTGCCCATGTTCACGGCTGAGAATGGCTTCAATGAAGACTCACTCGTGGCTGTGATAAATTCTTAATTTCTTTAACGTAAGTTTCTAATTGAATAAAGACACTCCCTTTCTTAAAGAAAGTTAGCAACGATTACTTGAAAGTATATTTATGGATTCTTTATGACTTTCGTTCCGTTTTTAGGTTTACAGATTATTGTTCGAGAGAAGCTAATATAGTTTTAGACTTAAGCTATTTTAGAAACATGAACAATTACTTTTAGAATATTAAGCATTGTTATATCAAACAATTAGCATTAATAGCATTATATCTAGTTTTAACTGTTTCAGATTTCATGTACGCGCTTGTTTGTGTGTGTTTGTGTGTGTGTGTGTGTGTGTGTGTGTGTGTGTGTGTGTGTGTGTGTGT
>JAHWFO010081923.1:4644063-4694125 GCA_023313115.1 Rhysida immarginata
CTTTTTCCAAGCACATCAGACGCCCTTATTCCCCTGGCCTGCTCGTTCACCAGACATGTCCCCAATCGAACATGTGTGGGACAGGGTTGCTCATCGATTGGCTCGTCAGACTCCTGCAGCAGCAACTGTGGATGAACTGTATACCCGTGTAGACAGAGCATGGCAGGACGTTCCCCAGGCCCTTATTCAGAGCTTGTTTGACTCAATGCCACGACGTTTAGAGGCTGTAATTGCATCCCGCGGTGGTTTCACCCGATACTAATGTGACAATAAAACGCATTGTATTGACCTGAAAATCTAATGGTTTCTTTTCTGACCCATGATATGCAAATGCTCCAAATTTAATGCAGATTGGGCTATTCCATCAGGGTGTTGCGATTTTTATAAACAGTAGTGTAAATAAGCAAAAGAAGCCTCATAATCACATGCTATAGCTGCAGCGCATTTCAAGCATTATTTTTTACAGGGTGATCCCAAACATTATTTTTTTGCACAATTTGTTGCTAGTTCCCTATTTGCTTTCGAGACAAAACTTTCGCTGAAATATATGAGGCGTAACATGCTCTTTACACTCCTGAAGTTTCAGGATGATTTGTCAAGTATTTTTCTAAATATTCTACAAAACATCTAAAATCAAAGGTATTCATATTATTTTGTCCAGCTCCTGTACATGAGTGGCCAATTTATTAGGGACACCACTTTTAAAGAAAGGATCATTCCGGTGACGTGATCACGTCAGAGAAAGCCTGATCGTTGCATTTGAATATACAGGATCAGTCAAAAAATGTTATCACTTATATGGGATCGGTATGGTTTTATTAATCAGTAGGTAAAGGTATGGCGCTAATAATCTGTGATGTCCGGAGCGGATGCTGTTTGTCGGTTATGATTACCACAATAGGGGATCTGGCATTCATAGAAGATTTATTTTTTTAAGAAAAGAAAATAATTCCAGAAATTTATGAAATTATAAGGAAATCTCGTAGCAGAAAAGCAGATAGGACTATCGGAAACTCTCTTCTAGAGTGAATGATTAACATACATTTCGATTAATGCTCCAAATAATTCTCGCATTTTCTATTGCCTTATTTAGGATTGACTAAGTCATTGTAAGGATTTGTTATGTCCAAAATATAGGCTACCCGGATCAATTGATTGTTGGCGATTTTAATCTGTTGATCGTACCTTTAAAGGCTGTTGACCAAGTCTTAGCTGATAGAAGAAATGACTTTACTTTTTATTGTTACAGTTAGCCCGTCGAATTAATATCTGTTTTCAATCTTTTGGAGATATTAAAAAAAATTAATATTTTTGCTTTTAGCAATTTCAATTCTCTATTTCCAGTGAGAATCTTTAGTAAACATTCCAATAATATTTATTTTTTTATTTTTTATTCGTATCCAAGATCCGCTTCCATTTTCATGAAATGTTTTGGTGAACGTGCGTTTGAAAATAATTTCGAAAACACCAGATTAAGATCTAACGATGTTACCCGCCACGAATAATAAACGAGGAGTCGACGCTTCCAAAGCAATGGCAATCAAACGGATTTTCCACTCAGTCCTATTAATTACGTTGTATGACTTGTTTCCAAAGCATGTTTCTGCAAAAGGAGAAAACAAGAGCCAAAACCTCTTATGCAAAAGAAAATCCTTAAGCGGGACTGTTTATTTTCCTTGCATGCTAAGAAATATTCTCGCTCTCAATACATATATAAATTGAAACTATGTGTCATGAAGCTTTACACGTAGGTTAACGATTTTCACTTTTCCAATTTCGCCCTGCTGTAATATTTAACAGCATTCGCTGTATATTCAAGTGGAATATACAATTATTTTTTCGGTATGGTCTAGCTTTAAGTATCGAATTATTAAATTAAATAAATTATCAACCACTCGAATCTATTTAAAGCTGATCATGGGCGGAAGAGGTTGCGTCAAATTTAATAATTCATTGCGCATCCCTCCGTTTTGTCCCTATTGATAATTACGGAGCAGGAAATATATGAAGTGAAAATGACGCTATATTACATATATCACTCTCCGTCAAAGGTTTGCATAGCCTTTAAAGTACTCCCAGATGACATTTGTGACAAATAGACAAACATCACGAATCAACTTTCTATATTTAGAAAATGAAACCGGTATCTCATTTAGGAATTTATTATATGGCAAAGAATTCATTCAGAGAGTTAGTTACGTTAAAGGCATTGCTATACTTTGAAAATATAAAAGACGTTTCAAAAAGCAATGCCATGTACCATGCAAAGCATTTTTTTAAATATATTACTCTAAATTTAATATTCAAAATGAAAGTGGACAACTACTCTTCGAAAAATAGCATCTTTGTACGGAACCTCTGCCTTTTATAGTACAGTGTTACGCCGATACATGTGCAGACTTTCAAAACGAAAACCACTAGAATGCAGTGGTACAGAGAATTTTAATGTTGGACTATGGATCAACGGCGCAAGGTCCTCTTCAGTGATGAATCCAAATTTGTTCGATCATAATAAAGGACCACGTGTGTATCGGACAAACGAAGAAGACTTCCAAGGATCGTATTTAAAGCGATCTGTCAAACATCCAGCCAACATCCTGGTTTGAGGATGCATCAGTGCTGCTAGTCCCGGAAAGATACCTTTCATCAACATAATTATGAATATTGACGTTTATAACGATATTTTGGAATATTATATGAACCCTTCAGCAGATGAAAATTTGGCATTGAAACCTGAGTGCGAGTGTGGCTATATAGTTTCGGATTGAGAATAATGGGCTATAACGAAAAAACAGGTTACGTGAGAAGGTCCCAGAACTAAAGATGAACTGAAATCATGGCTGAAAGATATTTGGACAAAGTTTACTCCGGAAACGTGAAAGGTTAATTGAAATAATACCTCGTAGATTTCGAGCATTTTGGAAGGATGAAAGAAGGACCTACTTGATATTAAATATTTATTTGGTGTTTTCTGAAAGTGCAAAGGGATATCAAAAAGTAACGCCATTTACTTTTTTACAAATGGCCGCTCTCACATCATCTACAGTGGAAAAACAGCGAGCTGTTATAAAGTTTCTTTTCGAAACAAGTATGAAACCCGCGGAAATTCACGGGGAAATGATAGTAGCTTACAGTACCGATTGTCTGGACTATTCCAATGTATACAAATGGTGTAAACTGGTTCGAGAATGAAGAGTTAGCCTTGCCGATAAACAGCGTTCTGGGCAGCCTGCATCAGCGCCAAAATCAGCCATTATTGAGTACATTTACAACACAATCTGAGAAAACCGGCCCATTTCCTTGCAATCGTATCTTGTGTCGTGGTGTAAAGCGGCAGTCTCTCTAAAGGAACCTGCTTCCAGTCCTGCTTCCAAGAGACGATTGGAGCGCAGTTGTTGGAGCGGTCCGACATAACAGATGTGGTATGAATCTGATTCTAGTTTGAATGGACGTGGCCACTTATCCTATGGATCTGCATGGGATATGGTGCATGAGAAGTTTGGACACCGCAAAGTCTGTTCGAGTTGGATTCCAATAACCCTGACACTAGAACACAGAATGGCAACAGAATGGCGTCCAGTCTGCAACATCTGCAGCGGTACAACCAGTAGGAAAATGCGTTTAAGAATGGCATTGTCACAGGAGATGTGTACTAGGTCTTTCGCATCACACTTAAGCCTGAAACTGCAAGCAGGGTGTGCAAACATCCATATTCTCCGGTTCGCAAAAATTCAAAGTTTTTTTCTTCGGCTCGGAATATCATGCTTACAGTTTTTTTTTGAGATATGCAAGGCATTCTACTCGCGGTGTTCCTGCCTCGTGGGTCAACCCTCATGGCCACTACCTATTGTGAAACGATGACTAAACTGCGGCATGCAATTTAGGATAAGCGACCAGATAGAGGAAACGATGTTCTGCTTTTTCATGACAATGCAAGTACATGTCGCCAACGTCGACAAAGCAAAACTGGTCCGTTTCGGTTGGGAGGTTCTGGACCACCCAGCCTACAGTGGGGACTTAGCGCCCTCCGACTACCAACTCTTTGGTCCCATGAAGAGAGTTATGGGTGGTCAGAGGTTTGAGACTGACGATGAATTAAATCTGCCGTGCGCCATTCACTGTATTCACAGCCGACGAAGTTCTATTTGAAAATGGTGCAGCGTTGAGATAAATGCCTAAATCGTCAAGATGTCTATTTGGAAAAGTAGAAAGAACGTGTAGTTTCAGTTGCACTTAGTTTTATAATTTTCTTTGAAAAAATAAATGGAGTTACTTTCTTATATCTTCTCGTATATCAATCAGAAGTATGATTGTTATGATTTAATTATAAATTAAACAAAAAAATGCTATTATTTTGTAGCAGACTTTGATATAAGCTATTTTTTTGAAACATCAGGAAATTCTTTAATTTAATGATTCTCAGTTGAATACTTATTTCATTTACAAATAAGTAAAACAATTTGTTCCTTAAACGTTTTTCTATTGACTGAGCCGCTTGATTTAGATTTAGGATAAGGAATAACCTTACACAAAGCAATTACGCTTTTGAGCATTTGCAGCTGTGACAAATATGCTATTTTTTGAAGAGTAGTTGTAAATTTATTTCAACCAGCAAAACGGCAGAAACAATGAACAAAGGGCAGAAACTTCGTCAACTCTTAAACTCGAACCAAATACTTATTTGATCGTAATGCGATTTGAAAACCCCCTTTTAACATACATGGCGTTTCATAATTGGTGTCCCGTCTTTACGTCCAAATATCGGCTCAAGGGGAACAGGTGGTGGGGGGGATGAATATTGATTATTTGGTTTTAATGTCCCCTAATTCAGAATAAAAACATTTCGCGTCCCTGGGGGTGAAGGGGTAAATTTTGAAAATTTTAATTTTGTAGGGGTAGGGAGTTAGACCCCATGTGTTATCTAGAAAGTTGTAAAATGTGGGTTTAGCAAAAAACCCGGTGAAAAAAATCTCTGCCCCCTTTATCGAGTGGGTAAAGTGAAAGGTATGGCTAGCCGATGTGGATAAAAACAATACTTATTAGAAAACAGTAGGGCCTACATTTGGAAAATTAATGAGAATGAATGAGTCGTTACCCTGAAAAGCTAATAAACTCGACCGGACTTTTCCCCCCAGGAAAAACATTATGAAATTTGAAAACTGTACATGGGAAATGGGAAATGTAAGTTTCTAATGAGTTTTTCTGTTTTTGTCTACATAAGCTAGCCAAACCTTTCACTTTACCCACTCGATAAAGGGCAGGGGATGAGATTTTTTTCACCGGGTTTTTTGCTAAACCCACATTTTACATGATGCTCTGCAACTTTCTAAATAACACATGGGGTCTAACCCCTACCCCTACAAAATTTAAATTTTCAAAATTTACCCCTTCACCCCCAGGGACGCGAAATGTTTTTATTCTGAATTAGAGGACATTAAAACCAAATAATCAATATTCATTTTCCCCCAATCTGTTCCCCTTGAGTCGTTATTTGGACCTAAAGACGGGACACCAATTATGAAACACCCTGTATTACTGCAGCTGAGCTACGTATCAGAATGTCGGATAATGCTGTATAAACACATACATCTCATTTTGTCTTTACAAAAATCAGTGTTGTTCTGCTATCTATGGGCATGGTCAAGTTATTACTTCGCATATCTGAATTTTCTGAATTTGAAGAAACACCAAGAGAGAACTTCAGATTGAGTAGCATACTAAATTTACTCTCATTGTTTTCATCTTGTGGAAAGGGAAAGAGAAAACCAGTTGAGAATGCGCAGGTTTGCATCACCAAAATAACGAACTTAGAGTCCCTGAAAATTTTATTTCAATTTAGAATTTTTATAAGCTACATTTTTAATAAAAAAAATTCTTTTTGGAAGCTTGCCTAGTCTATCTCCATTAATAATGCTAAATTTTATAATCAAAATTTAAAATCTTGGTGATTAATAATTTAAAAAGACTCATGTGCAGTAAAAGCTGAGAGTAGGTGGCAGCACAGGTCGATACAAACTTCCGCTCCCCAATACCATTTCCGGTAACAGACTAGCTGATGTTTTTAAAGCTTTTTCGAATGCAAAAATTGGTCTTCAAAATTTAAAAAATTATGTTTGTAGAATTAAAAATTCATTTTGGAGAATTAAAAATGTATTTTCCGAAATGAAAAAAGCAGCTTGTGGAATCCAATTGAGGAGACATTCAAAATGCTAAAATAATGTTAAAATATGGGAGATTTATAAGGAATAAAGATTTATACGGATTTACACAGAGCCACTTCATATATACTACTAAGGGAATATCAATATTTTCTGTCTCCAATGACAATAATATCCTTGTTTCTCTAATCGTATCCAGAGTATTGTCAGTCTGTCTGAAGATATAAGAGCTCACAGAACCCATCCTACACAAATTATAACATGACGAACGTGTTTCCTCATCTTTAATCTCGAATCTTAAGTTTGTTAATCTGAAGGGTATTGAAAAGCTTCTTTCTGCTGAAGCGATAATGTAACCAGAACGTTTATTTCGTAACGATATAAATAGAAATGTCCTCAAAGTTAATAAAGCAAAGTTAAATAAGCAATAAAGGTAATGTGAGCCATAAAAATACCCAATAGCGAAATCGAATTATATTTAATGGTTATTTGCACAAGAAACTAAAGAAAGAATAACAAGTCAGGCAACCGAAATGTCCAGAACTGATAGGTTTTTGAGAAATTCGAGGACAAAAAAAAACGCATTTGGTTTCTAAAGACGCCTTTGGTTGTTGGGGTTAGATGAGGTTACTAAGGAAGCCTTTGTTTGCTAAGACAAGGCAAGTTCTAACAAAAATGTGTAGTTCAAAATTAATAAAAAGTTCCCGAAAGTTTAAATGGAGGGTGTAGTAATTCTGTATTTATCCGATTATATAAGAGTCCTTTAATTTGTACGCATTTCGACTTAATGATATAAGCGTCAATTCTTGAAGGGTTCTGTGTAAGCATCAATCATTTTTTCATAATCTATTGCTGCTAAAGCGTTTTCACTTAAGCATGTACTGTTGAAGCGAATGATTAGCTACTAGCTATTGACAACAATATGCCTAACAAATATTGGCTATTGAAATGTAAGCCTAGATAATTACATGCCATATCTTAGCATTGAAAATTTCCATTGGTACCATTACAACACGTACCATTGAACAAATTTTAACAACATTAATTTTACGTTATAATCATTCATGGCACGGCATTACAAATTGTTTGGTACTATATTACATGCTATATCGTAGTATTTAAGCCGAGAGCGCTAAGTGCTTGGTGGCCGAGAGCATGGATGTTTATTTGTGTTTGTCCTTTTTCTAACATTTCCTCTCGAGAGATTGGCGTCAGAAAGGGCATCCGACCATAAACATCATTGCCAAACAATAGCGACCCCATTCGAATAATGAGAAAAGCTAAGGACGAAGAAGATCGTAGAATTGAACCATTTTGACAGTCATTAATTTTACGTTATATTCATTCATAACACGTCATTTTAAGTTGTTTGATACATTATATGCCATATCTTAGCATTGAAAGTTTCCAAATGGCACCATTACAATACGTACCATTGAGCCACTTTTGGCTGATTTTGACTACCAAGGAAGACCATCACATGTTTTCACTTAATTCACAACCTTTCTCTTTGATCGATGCATAGGCTAAGCCATTTATACATGGAATTGTATTTGAAAAGGACGTTAATACCAAACAAACCAACCAAACCAACATGGAATTGTATAGAGAAAAATGTTATTTGTGACCTTTTGAACTGGAAGTAATTCACCGATTTTTTCTACCAACAAACTTAATCTGTCGTTTTTCTAAGTTGTCGAATAGCGAAAACGTAAGACGAAAATTCGGAAGCGTTCGAACGCTAGAGCACCAGTAAACAGACCGATCAGACAAACGGACAGGGACAGACACACATTTTGAAAACTTAAGTTCCCATCGGTCTTAACAAGGTTTTTTTCAAACCTAAAAATAGAATCTAAAATAGTCTTTCATAAGATATCATATGTTCTAATGAAATTGAATAATTGGCGATATGAAATTGGGCATAAACAATGAGTCTATTGATTTCGAGATTTAATATTTAGCTTTTGGTTAACATTTTTAAGCATCACTACGTGTTAATTAACCAAAATAAAATACTTCGATTTAAAAGATGATATTTTTGTCAAAATTTGTGATTAATATCGTCATTTTGATCGTAGGAATTAGTCAAACTCCAGCTACATGAGAAAGCTTCAGATAAATTGTCAGAAAATTTCTAAAAATTCTATAGCCGTAAGAATTCATTTTTTAAATAATTTAATTTTACCATAAATACCTTTTACTTAAAACTAACATCAGAGAAATCAATTTATTTCGTTTGCTTATACTTTAATTTAAAATATTTTTATCCCGGATTCTACAGGCATTCATTCAAACTGCTTAGTTTTAGCTTTCCAGGATGGTTATGACTTATTCTTTATTAGATATTTAACTAATGCTATTTATACACGGTTTGATTAAATTTTAAATGTTTTCCGTGCATTGTACAGCTACTATCCTTGCATCTACGGCAAGCTCTCTACCCTCTTATCGAAAGCAATTTATTTCTGTTCAACCAAAACGCATGCTGTCAACATATAAATATTCTTTTGGCATCAAATTAATGCAGCAATGGCGAAAATTAAGCAATTTGAATTTAAACAAGCCTTTGATGTAAATGTAATTGAAACAGAACTTAAAGCATGAAACGAGCTAAAGTTGAGGTACGAGAAAGTAGGCACCGAATTTTTTTCTCAGCTAATAATAAAGATAGAAAAATGAAACAATCAATCCAGCTTCTTCAAAATTCCGTGACTGTACTTGTAACATCATGTCATTGTCACGACGAAATCGCCACCTATTCTAATGATCGAAATTATGTTCTCGTTGAAATGTGCTTCCTTAGAATCTTCATAACTGACATGTAGTATTCTCTTGTAACCATAATGTGTGGAAACTTGGTATCGTACAATAGCAGATAGTACTAGATTTATTTCTATTTGAGATCGTAATGAAGCATCGGATAAAATACGGATAATGTGAAGATGATATCGGTTAATTGTGAAGGGCCGTCATTTGGAATTCTAACGGGATAACTGCTATAGGCTCCGTGCATATCACGGGTGGCAGCACTGAAACTGGCGTTTTTTGCCATCTGGTGACTAAATTTGTACGTTATTGCATGAGATCACAGCCTACTATATAGATAACAGCCTGTTCAATCGAAACGATTTCCATTGAAATCTTAAGACCGCCTTAGTTCAACGACTTCTCACGTGAGGGCGCTTTTAGTGAGGGAAAACCTTGGTAACAACTGTGTTTACTTATGCACAGAGCTACAGCTGATCAAGTCTTTTTAAGTGTCAAAATGAATCAATATTCCTACATATTAATTAATATGCACCATTAACAAGCCAAAGAATGTTACTTTTCAAAAAAAAAAAATGCGACATGTTATAAATTTTTTTCTTTGAACAATTATTTAAGATTAAATATATATATAAGATTAAGTATATTAATTTTAATATATTATATATATTATATATTTTAATATATATATATATAAGATTACATATATATGCATATATGCAGCCTGTTTGTAGGCTAACCAGTAGAAAACAATAGAATGGTAGCAGTGGTAAGGCTTTTTCAATGCTAAAAAGGCTTTCTTCTTCATCCTTACAGTACTTTACTTCACCCTACTTAGAAGCGCCCTCCTCCTTTACTGCGGTGAAACTGTCGATTGAACAAGCTGTTATCTATATAGTAGGCTGTGATGAGATCCTGCCCTTCCATGTTGTGAGAACTGGATATAATGGCTAGTAGAAATTTTTTGTGGCTTTAAAGCCCTGAGAAAACCCAAAAGAAAACCACAAAATGCAGTTTAGAACGCAGTGATGAATACAAGCAGTGGAAACGACTCATTCAGAAAATGCTAATTTTTTGTCGCCAGAGGGGATCGAGGTCGGAAATATTAACTCCGCACGGAACCTATATTGATGTCGACTTCTGTGATAGCGTTAGCAAAATAATCAGAACCACCTCCTTATCAGTAGAGCTCTGCTTTCTTTTTAACCCTTAAAGTGCTTAACGTCCGATGCGAGATGATATGCGATAGGTTTTGGTAAGCTTCTATGGCTTTATGCTTTAATATAAAGCTTAATCGACGCATAATGCCTTCTCACATCACATTTACTATAATATGCGAAATGCAAGCAATGCTTAGAAAGTAAAACGCTGTTGTCAACCACTGCCTAATAAGCTGCTGCCGTCTACAGATATTACATGGGGAAAGCCCACTCTTTCAAATACGTAACTTGCAAAAAATGTTGGCTGTAAGGGAAAGTTGTACAATGATTTCAGGCATTGATGATCAGTCTTCGCGTTTTCTTTTCTAACCGAAAATACGAAAAATCTGCGTAATTTGTGCAAGAAAATTATGTCGCACACTAGTAAAAATACTATTCTTAAGATATACGAGTTGGCCAAGTTTATTTTACGATTTATATTATGAGAGAATTTGATTAATTTTTGAATTCGCAAACTTATATTAAAGTTTCAATTCAAAGGTTTTGACATATCTGAGATTATTAGCGACCGAAAATGGAATTAGCAATATAAGGCAGCCCAAACCGTGAACACTAGGATAACAATAAAAGAACATAAAAAAGATAAAATAAAAAAAAAACTTTTAAAGCACTCAATTTCCCTTTAAAAAGTGCAGTAAAAAGGTAAAGGGTGATGGCGAGTTTATTTTATTATGTAGTATTTTCTTTTTAAAATTTAATATTAAACGCGCCACCACACTTTTACGTTTTTTAAAATTATATTTTTTTACTTTTTATTGAAATTTTTAAGGTGAAAAGTTTTTATTTTATATTTTATTATTTTATTCTTTTTAGCCATTATTTAAAAAAAATAACCTTTTATATGATAACTATGAAATTAATAAAAACCTTAGAAGTCTACCCAGTCGGCTACGTCTGTATCTCGGTAATCGTTTACAATAACTTACGCTGGATAATCATAAACAATTCTCTCCACAAATACAGTGATGGCCAAAAATTTAGCACCTATATTGGCTTATGTTGTTTGTCACCAAAAATTCTTAACCAGTTACAAAAAAATTACACCAATAAACGAATTTAGTGTGAAATGATCCAACAAATAACTATGCATGTTGAATTCAAAATTGAAACAATGAAGTAATTTTTTTTTAATCCTTTAGGTGATTTCCCTATGGACAAAAATTTAGCACCATATACAGAATAAATAAATAATACATCATAGAATCAGTATTTGGTAACCAAAGTTTTTAATAACGGCTATAAATCGTCTGTGCATGGATTCAACTAGACGTTTACACCGATCTTCTAGAATGTTGTTCCATGCTTCTTTGATGGTGTCGAGTAGTGTAAGAATATTACTGGGGTTTTTTTCTTTAACAGCCCTTTTGACATCAATCCATAGCAGTGTAAACAAAACGATCCATGATGCGATTTATATGATGGATTGGGCCTACACCATGTCAGGTAAAACAACCCCACATCATCATCACATTTCCCCCTCCATGTTTCACGGTTGGCTGTAAACACTGCGGCTTGTATGTTTCATGTTTATTACGTCTGATGTACTTTTTGCCATCACATGCAAAGAGCAAAAGTTAACCTAGCATCACCTTTGTCTTATCCGACCACAGCACGTTTTTCCACTGTTGTGTTGTCCAGTTGAGATGGGCACGAGCAAAAGTTAACCTAGCTTTCCGGTTCTTTAGGCGCATTCTCCATCGCGCACGAAACGCACAATCGTGAGAGTCAGTCACGTGATCAGTGCGAATCGTGCAGTGCAATTCATGGAGTTTAGGCAGCCCCAAGAAGAACAGAGCGTTAACGATAAACCCGCGAGTTTTGCAAATGGCGAACCGTGATAGAAAAGTTTCGATACCATATCAATCTTAACACCATGCAAACGGCTGTAAATAAGCATATTGTAAATGCTGAAGACGAAAGTAGCAATGACGATGATTTGCTTGAAAGTGTTATGGAGGAAACTGAATAACCTGAATAAACTTCTCTGCAGTTTCTCCATCTACATTCACTGTTTCAATTTTGATAATTGTGTTTCGGTTTCCTCTTTGCTCCTCCGCCATCTTCAATACAGTGAGCTACCCTGGCCTCTGGCACGATAACTAAACGCACTGGCAATGAAGAACAGGGTGCACGAAACGCACAGAGCGATGCCGAACAACCAGTGTGCATCTTGTGCAGATCGTGCGCGATGGAGAATGCGTCTTTTAATGACACAAGAGGTTTCTTTCGTGCCACTCGCCCAAACAAACTAAACTGGTTTAACCATCGACGAATAGTACGAGAACTAATGTTTTGTCGTTTTCCCATGACTGCTGGTTAAAACATGTAAAAGTGAAATTAAATTTGTTGCTTACGCAATAAGTATATTAAAATATAGCAAACTTACAATGCGGAAACCACATTTAAGTCGCAAACATGTTAGGGTGCTAAACTTATGTCCAGCCAATTACTTAAATATTCTGAAACATGCTTCCCTTTTCATAGTGTATCTTCCAAAGAAAAATTTTTTTTAAATACTTTGTTTTAGACAGTCTCATTTATTTTGTAGCAGAGGTGGAATTAACTTTGAGCCTTGATTTTTCAAATATTGGCCATATTTTTAGAGCCATTTGGTTTGTGCTAAATTTTTGGCCACCACTGTATGTCTCAATCAAGAACTTAGATAAGATTGATGATCGAATTAACAACATTTACTTACAACAAAAACCAACGACAACAATAAACAAGAATACAGGCAATCGTTACATCATGATTGCACTGTATATATATTAAACTTAAATATAATTACTTACAAATAAATGAGAGACTATTGAAACTAACGATTGAAACATGCAGTGTCATCGATAAGAGGCCGTTGGGGAAAATTACAGAGCTGTAGATAATCAGGAAGTGGGCAAAATATTGATTACAAAGTTTGCGCACAAACACACGAACAAATGAAGTTAAATAAAAGTGTGTAAAAATGGAGTTTATTAGTTTATTAATAAACACTGGAAATAGACGCTGTGAGTTTATTAATAAACATTGCAAAGAGCTATTCTAATTTATTGAAAACGCTATTAATTACAACACAATGTCTATTAAAGCGTAAAATGTTCATTAAAGATTTTTATATCGAGATGGAAATTGACCATAAAAACTTTTTAAAGGCACACACTAAACTTATTAACGATGAATAGCCTGTAAATATTTATTACCGGTAAGCCAGTATTTGCAAGTGGAATAATGATTAATATCGTGGAACAATTATTTGATAATTTGTATCCGATAGCTTAATACTGGAGTAGGGATGGTCGAGGGAAGCAGGTGGCCGCAACTTTTATCTTCGTCGCTATCGCACTTTGTTGAAATTATCATCAAGAGTTCGAGTGAAATGACCAATGTGAACTGTGGTGCACCAGCAGAAGAGTGCTGATAGGTTAATCTCGCGGCTGGGGGATTATTGAAAATGGATCAACAGCACAGTCGATAAGGGCCAATCAATACATTGGAACAAGCGTATACGGCCCCGGGGAACCAGAAAACGAAAGGATTAGTCTTAAACTCTCGTTTTCATTATGTAGCTTGGTTCGATTCTTTCATTAACCTATTTTTCTTCGGCGATAAAATAAACACTGCTCGCTATGGTTGTAACTCATTTTTCACTGGCAAGCTCGTAACTAAGGAGTCGCCGTACATCGAACTCCGAAGTCGTTGCCGGGAACAACAATGCCATTTCCGTTAAAGGGTTTAACAAACTTATTTCCAAATAAATATACACGCACGATTTAAATCTCTTAGGGGAAGCTTCTATATAATTACAGTTTCTCATGCCTCACTTCATTCTGTTCTACTTCAAATACCAATAAATACTTAATGTGAATATAAAAAGGCAACTCTCCAAGGCACTATGTTTTCCTACTGACATTTTGTATTATACAGTATACTGTATATGATATGGTGCTACAGTGATAAAGAAATATTGAATGTACTAAGAAATTAAAGAACCTTTATATAACAAAAAATAAATCGTCTTCTTGCAATTATTTGGCAAATATTTCAACTTTAAAATAATTGCATTTCAAGTAATAGGTAATAGTAGACTTCATACAATCTAGCAAGGGGATATTACGACCTCGGAATTTTAGTTTAATACGAGACTTCGTGTAGTTTTAGTGTACCTTTGGGATGTTAATATACTTAATATTAAGGCGCGCTATTCAGACAATTTTGAAAAAAGACTGTTTAAAGTTTCGAGCACCCTACATAAGGCAAAGTTTTCCTCTTTGATTGTAAGTGATCCGATAGCTCAGACGGCAGCGTAGTTGCTACTTACAAGTCAAATTATTAATTGTGAGGTGGCGGGTTCTAATCCCACTTGTAACAATATTTTTTTCTTTACACAAATAATTTTTCAATATATTATATTTACAAATTTATTTGTGCCAACCAACTTTTTTTCTAGCTTCAACAAAACGGTCATAATTCCAGGAATCAATAATTGAATATTTATCAAACGTATTTCCGCCTTTTTTTACTTCTTTTTCCCACTGGGATAAATATACCATCTTTTTCAAACGTCGTCATCCTTTCTTTTTCAAAGTTTACAAGGTCCACGTAGGATGTGCTTTGGCAATATTAATAACTTTTATTTTATAGTTCAAAGGAACGTACTCTATTTCTCTGCTCTTTTTCTCTTCTGGTTCATAAGCGTCCGATGAAAGATCTTCAATTTCTTGACAAGATACTGGTTCACAATCTTCATTCACATGAATCAATGCCTCTTCATTTACAAATATTTTTTCATCCAGCATTTCTAATGTAAGTTCATACAGTTGCTGTCCCATCATCATAGCTTCGTGAGAAATTATAGTTGACGATTCTGATGCAATCATATTATTTTCATGGAGCAATTTTTCAAAATATCTACTGCATCCTTCAATCGCGATTTCAAAACTTCGCTGTTCATATATTCGTCAATTTTCTCTTTAATCTCCGAAGAGCCAACAAATTCTCCGCTCTCCATTTTCACAGAAAAACGTTTTTATTAACTGTTTTATGATTAAAAAACCATTATTGTTTCACAATTAAAAACGGCTTTTTTTTGTAACGGCTTGGCTAACCTCCGCTCATACTTGACGAGAGCCAGTGGCGCGAGAAAGATGTAGAACATTCCAAACTTCTTCTCACGTGCCTCTCTGCGCTCTGCCTACCTTGTGCACTATATGATAAATATGTCAGGTAGCCTCGAAATAATTTTTAGGGTTCCGTACCTCCGAATGAAAAACGGAACCCTTATAGGATCACTCCGGTGTCTGTCTGTCCGATGTCACAGCCAATTTACTCCGAATCTACTAGATCGATTAAGTTGAAATTTGGTACACATATGTATTTCTGTGACCCAAAAACGGACGTGTAACGTAAATAAATGAATTTTGAATATGGGGGTCACTTTTGGCGGGCAAATTAGAAAATTAAAAAAAAATGTTTTGCAAACTGTATCGTGTGATATATCAAACGAAAGGGCTTGTTGTGAGGGTCTCAAATATATTTTTTTATAATTTTAAAATAAATAGTTTTAAAGTTACTTAAGAAAAAAAATGAAAATTGACCATTCCCCCCATTCCTGAATATACTGGACCGATTAAGTTGAAAATTGGTACATATATGTATTTCTGTGACCCAAACACGGATGTGAAACGTAAATAAATGAATTTTTAATATGGGGGTCACTTTTGGGTTGGGGGGCAAATTAAAAAATTTAAAAAAAAAAGTTTTGCAAACTGTATCGTGTGATATATCAAACGAAAGGGCTTGTTGTGGGGGTCTCAAATATATTTTTTTATAATTTTAAAATAAATAGTTTTAAAGTTATTTAAGAAAAAAAATGAAAATTGAAAAACTAAAATTAAAAACTAAAATTTCGAAAAAATAAAGAAAATAGTTCTTTGCTTATAGATTACAGGAAAACCTATAAGAAGTCTATGGTCTTAAAATAACATGGTAAATCTCTCAATATTGTGCTATCGATCAGTATCTTCAGCTATTCCTGAAACTGAAAATGTTTTGTTCAAAATAAAAATTAGAAATTAAAAAATATAAATATAATGAACGTAAATACATTAGAAATAAAAGACAAATATAAAATAAATGAATTGTTTTTCAATAATCATCTTATATATAAAATGCTAACTTCTCCTTCTCCATGCCCGTGTCCATAGTGCCGAGCACGGTCTATAGATATTCATGGTCATCGAGCTCCATTGTTTAAATGAAGCTAAAGTTTCTAGCTCCCAATAGGGCGAGAATATATTGAAAAGTGGCGCTGCATGTACAATCGGCCCAAATACGCCTGCAGCGCCGCCCTATCGACAGACAGAAACTTTACTTTCATTTTTAGTTTCAATGAAAAACCTCTATCGCAGGTCACGGTCAGCCCTAGTGCGATCTATGCGGCACCTGGCGCGATCTGTTTTCCTTAGCTTCACGAAACAATGGAAAATGGCCGAAGCTCGATGACCATGAATATCTATAGACCGTGGTGCCGAGCAATCCAACCTTTATTGTTTCCAACAAATGAAAAAATATTATTGTTAAATTCCGAGAAAATACTGATGTCATAGTTTTTTTTACTCGCAGCCAACTTTAGCTAGCTTTTTAATATATCTATTATCATTAAAAAGAATTCGCGCTAGACTAAATACAAGTAGGAAAATCAAATTAAAATCCTAAATAAGTAATTTTAGCTATTTTAAATTCTTAAATTAAATTTAATTTTTATCTAAATTTTAATAAAAACCAGTTGCGAATGTGTGGTACTGCATTGCCAGAACGATGTTAATTAATTAACAAGAATGATTTTACCGCCAAAGCGGATAAAGGAAACACATTTTCATGTTATAACTTCGTATATGGATATATTGAATTAATCAACAGTTTAAAACACTTAAGAAAAAACAAATAAATAGGAAAACTAAATTGAAATTGCTATTTAAGTAAGCTAATGTATAGAGAGAATTTAAACGAATAAACTTGAAGAACTGAAAGGTAAATGGAGAGGGAGTTATTCCTCATACATTTATAAAAATAAAAGTTCTTTAATTTGTAAGAATTTCCACAGAATGTTAAATAAAGTGAGCCTCAATTGCTGAAGCATTATGTGTAAGCATCTATAATTTTTCATATTAAATTACTAAAGTGATTCTACGTTATCGTCTAGTATTGAAGAAAGCGAGTAACTACTATTAATTAGCAATATGTATAACAGTAGTGAGTTTTAGATAACATTAAGCCTAACAGCATTATGCTCTTGATACAAATAAGCTATGGATAACAATAGATCTAACAACTCGTAATATCATATCTTAGCATTGAAAGTTCTAACAATACTATATTGTACCATTAGGGCACATGCAACAAAACCAATTCCCACTAGTTTGATATATTACATGCCATATCTTAGCATTGAAAGTTCCAATGGTACCATATGGCACCATTCGGGCACGTGCTACTAAGCCAATAGCCATTATCATTATTTGCTCGTTATATTAACTCATAGCACGTTGTTACGAGTTATTTGATATATTACATGCCATATCACTATAGGTATAGCGGAAATTTTATTTACTCTCTTTACAAAAATAGTTTTGGTAATTTTTTTTTCAATGAGAATAAATAGCTTCACTAAAAAAAAAGTACGGTACCATATTGTACCACAAGGTTGGTTGGTTTATTAGAATTTTTGGCGTCGACTACTAAGGTCATTTTGCGCCTTCTACACAACTTATATCTGTAAGCAGCCCGGGACAAACACAAACATCCATGCCCTTGGCGGGATTCGAACCCACGACCAGGTGGACTCGAGAACTAGAAAGCATACACTCTAGCCCTTTCGGCCACCTGGCCGGCGGTACCACATGGCACCATTAGGGCACGCGCTACTAAACCAATAACCATTATCATTATTTACTCGTTATATTAAATCATTACATGTTGTTACGAGTTGTTTGATATATTACATGCCATATCTTAGCATTGAAAGTTCCAATGGTACTATATGGTATCATATGACACCATTAGGGCACGTGCTACTAATCCAATAACCGTTATCTTTATTTACTCGTTATATTCACTCATTACATGTTGTTACGATTTGTTTGACATATTACATGCCATATCTTAGCATTGAAAGTTCCATTTGGTACCATTAAAACACGTACTACTAAACATTTCACACCAACATTATTTACGCGTTATATTCATTCATGAGACATCCTTGCACGTACACGTGCAATTAGACCAATACCTGCTATCACTAGTTACTCTTATATATTCGTTCATGATATGTTGTGACGATTTGTTTGATATATTACATGCCATATCTGGTTATAGGAAGTTTATAAGGGGGTATCATAATAGTACCATTAAAGCACTTGCCATTATAGTACGTACTTATTCCGGCTATCTCACGTTCGTACTTGTTCGTGTTCTGTCCCATATTAATGGATTGGTGAAAACAGACTTTGAAAAAGTTAATTCGTTTTCAAGTGATCGTAATAAATACTAAGCTCCCTAGGAATAAAAAAATTCTCTTGATTTAGAGACCGAACTGCCCTTTCAATAATCGTCAAACACGTGCATCCTGCACGCGCACCATCTCATTAACGTTTAGAGCACGCGCAGAGCCGAACCCATGTATGTTCTCAACAAGCGTTTTCCCGAATGCGAGGATAATTCGTGTCTTCCAGCAATTCAATACATGTACTCTTTCTATTGCAACGCAATGAATTGTGGGATTGTCTACAGACAGACGGACGGACGGACAGCTGGACAAACCGATCACATAAGCACATTTCTCTATATAGAAAATGTGCTAAAAAATCGTTACTCTATTCGAAAAGTCGGGCGATCAGTCAATTCTTCAGTTTCTATTTATAGATAGTCCAGGGGGTGGGCATTGTGAATGCCTCCAATTCAAAGCATTTGGTGTTCAATTCTTAACCGTATATAAATCACCAAAATGCCTTCCGAAAATTGCTGTCGGATGCATTAAGAATGTTATCAGTGCACACGAAAAGATTATTATAGCAGGAGACTTCAATATTAATTTTAAGGACAAATCAAAAAATGAAATATCACAATACTTTCTGTCACTCGGTCTTACTCCACGTATTCAAGAATATACGACAAGACAGAATTCAGCAATAGGCAATATATTCAGCAATTTCCCTCTACAATCCGGTACCATACATATAATTTTTACAAATTTGGGTCAGATTTAAAAAAAAACATGGTAGATAACATATTCACCGTACGGAACCCTCTCCACGCGAGTTCGACTCGCACTTGTCCATTTTTTTTAATAAAATAAAAAATAAAATAAAATAGTTATTGCTTTTAAAATGTTGATTCTATACAAAATATTTTGCAGAAAATACTTTATTACTCCGTAGACACTTGCAACAATAAAAATAAGTATAATAATTTTGAGAAAAGGAAAATTTTGTGAAAAAGTTGGTTGTCACAAATAAATTTGTAAATATAATATATTGAATAATTATTTGGGTAAAAAAAAATTTGTTACAACTGGAATTCGAACCCTCCACCTCACTAATAATTTGACTTGTGAGTAGCAAGCACGCTGCCATCTGAACTATCGAATCACTTACAATAAAGAAGGAAAACTTTCCCTTAGGTATGGTACTTTAAACCATCTTTTTTCAAAATTGGCTGAATAGTGCGCCTTAATATTTAAGTATATTAACATCCTAAAGGTACACTAAAACTACACGAAGTCTCGTATTAAATTAAAATTCCGAGGTCGTAATGTCCCCTTGTAAGATAATAAGAGGACGAGCCAACTTGAATTTCATTACTGACAAATTAAGATTTCCACAGCAAAAGCCATTAGGCCATTAGGAAGATGATACGAATCTTACTCTACTTTTCACCCGTTTCCAAACTTGATATACAGCATCTTTGTGATCATGTAATTGGCTTCCCAAACCTTTGAAAATATTTAGTACTTCTGTTCCCATTTTTATCCATCAAAGTCATTACTATTTTGTTTCACTTCTTAATCAGAAGAAATCTTTCTTTTATAAATGCTATTGAGTCAAGGGAGGATAAATCAAATTAGTAGCATGGACATACCAGGAACATTGTAATGAAAGTACTCATCGTTCCACATGAAAAGATATTCCATTGATCGACTCTCCAAAATTGTAACTGTTCTACACACACAGAGAGAGAGAGAGAGAGAGGCAGGGGGGGGGCATTATGAATAATGACTTCTGTATACCTGTAGAAAATATTTAGTCAAACGAGTTCTTTGCGGTCGCAAAGCTCAAAGTTCTTTCTAAGTTTTGGTAAGAAAGGTTTAATGACGACTTGTTATTTTTATTTATCCACTGAACTTTTCAAAATAAAATTTATCAATTAGTTTATTAGCTGGTATAGTTAATAAACACCTTGTGCATTTATCCAGAAAAGCCTGCATTTCAACAAAAAACTAAAGATATCAAGACAAAACTTGATTTGCAACAATACTAAACCTAACACTACTTTTATACATAATCGCCATTGTTATTGAGGCACTTGTCATTAGGAGACAAGTTCTTCAATGTCGAAGTTATACTCATCTGCCGCCAATAACTGAGGCCATGAAGTTACTGCTTCTCTAAGTGAAGGTGAAAATCATAAGGGCCAAGTCTACTATAAGGGGGATGGTCAAAAATGCTCCATTTGTAAGAGCAATGCTAAGTTTTATAACACACAGCTCATTATCTAAGTTCCTATTGATAAAGTTTACTTAAGAAGTATTTTTATATTCATTTTTGGGCTTTTCCGATAGTTTTTAATTACATGGTCTGAACTTTGAAAATCTCTTTCTTTAAGGAACGTTTTTCTTCTCTTTCAAGAGTGTTTATGAACCCCGGTGGTCGGAATGCTTTTATTTTTCTTTCCCCCGTTTCCTAGAGCAGAAGTTGTCAGGCACTCTTGTGTGATCCATGGATTTCACACCTCATCCAAGATAGAGAGAAGCCTGTTGCTGCAGCTGCATGAGACCGAGCAGTCAACACAATCTCTGCAGTCCCAAATTACAGTTGCCATCATTTTCCTGACATTCAAGTTTAGATTTGCATTTATGCTTTTTGAAGGAGAATGCGTGTGATTTCACTCCATTGGCGGCAGATGAGTATAACATCGGTTGATAAACTTGTGTCTCATTATGAGAAATGTTGAAATAACAATAGCGATTATTTAGAAAAGTTGTGTTAGGTATAGTATATTTGCAAATAAAGTTTGTTTTGAAATCATTTGTTTTTTGTTGAGATACACCCAATCGTTTTTTACTTTCTGGATGACCTTCTTATTATTATATGTTTTTTAGGTGATATGATCCAGGCCCGTAGTCAGGGGGGGGAGTCGAGGGGGGGTCGACGACCAACCCATTATGGAAAAAGGTCCGCCTCCCAAATATGGAAAAAGGTCCGACTCAGTGGAATTTTTGAAAAAAGGTCCGGAATTTTTGAAAATTGACCTCCCCAAGAGAACGTCCTGTCTACGGCCCTGTGATCCATCCTTAATGATTATAGTCTAAGTTATCTTAGGGGTAACAACGTAATTTTGTCTTACAATGTTAGAGTTCTTATCGATGATAAAGATTGCGACCTCGATGTTGGATTAGAATTCCTTTTTGATGTAGGAGTTGAAAAAGGTAGTCTTTTTGAGTATTAAAATTCTACATCTGCATTCAGACCAGCGTAAGCCAGGTTAGGTTAGTTTAGGTTTTTTACTTAAATACAAAAAGATATAAACATCTTCTAGGACCGCATTTTCTAGCTGTCCATCCGTGGGTTATGAAATCAAAATTTAAAATACACTGGTCAGCCAAATCAATATGCACCTCCCCCTCTCTTGTGTCGTCTATACCAACAAATATAACAACTGGAGTCAAACGGGTGTATAACAATTGGCATCGAGTCTGCGCAATTATTATATGTTAGGATGAGCAAATGGGATTGGCGCGGCGAATATACCTTCTTAGAAAAACGTCAGAGGCCATGGCCGTCAAAATGATGACGACTAGACGCCGTGGTCGCCGAATCTCCGAAACAGCGAAGCTAGTAGACTGTTCGTGCTCATCAATAGTAAGTTTTAATCCAAGTTGGTTCCAAATTAGTGAATCATCGAATCATTGGCAAGACATGGACTTGACAAGACTCACTGTTGAAACTCGAGGTAATTATGGACTCTCCCTCCTTGTTCGAAGCAACAAGAAGCATATTGCCGTACAATTCTCTAATAATTTCAATTGTGGTAATATTATTACGTTGTTCCGCACAATTCACCGAAGTCTTTTGAATATGGATTTACAGATCCGCAGATCTTCTACGGCAATAGCTTTTTTCTCTAGTTGGACAAAGCTAGGTATTATTAGAGAATGGATCATAGGACACGAAGAGTTAATGTCACGGTCCGTTCAGAGACGGTACAAAACCAGGTACGTCTATCGTACTGAAACGGCCGTGACGTCAGACACGTCGGTCTCTCCGGAAAAAAACGCGGAGCGATGTTGAGAAGCTTGAGAAAAGCATCCCGACGGAGAGAGAGACGACCAACCCCGGAAGGGAAAATGGTAGAGGCCAGCAACGGAAGTTGGAGAAGAAAAAGGAAGTAGAGGAGTGAGACGAAAAAACTAACAGTGAAAATTAGCTCCATTGACTTGTTAACAAGGAAATGCATTTCCAATGAAAATGTTTCGACTGATAGTAAATTGGAAGCCTCATGTGCATATAAAGAAGGAAGGAGAATTCCTGATGGGCACTTCTCAGTTCCTTGCTATTTGAAGACATTTCATCACTATCAACATTTGGTTTATTTTTCTATTAATAATGAGGACGGCAATGTTCAGCTGGCAGCGTTAGAAAAAAATTTCCACCAGCCACTCCTGTCGGATTTTTCCGTGTGGTTTGCAAGGATATTTGCGGAATGACATCGGATGCATAGAAGGACTTAACATCGCAAATTTATCTCTCGGAATCCTCAACTATCAATTGAAATAGCGGTACGCAAAAAAAACTGTTTCTTCATGCTTAAGCTATTTCTTTTCTTCGGCCGCCGCCTACTCAGCTATCATTAGAGGGTTATAAATTTTTATACTGCTAACTCTACGGGCACGTGTGTTTAATTCGAATTGCTTTAATTCTTCATAGAATCATACCTTGATATGTCTTATTGGTTTCAATGTTCCTTAACCGTGGTGTGACTGTGCTATTTATAGTAATAAAATTCTGAGTAAAATAATTTTTAGCCTGTAATATTTAATGCTTAGTGCGTATAACGCTAACCTACTGCAGTAATTTTTATTTTCAATCATCGACGGTGTGACAAAAAGTGCAAGCACCAAGAGTTCATTTACCTTTTTTAAGTGTTTTAAGTGCTTATTCCTTCCCAGTGCAAAAATTGAGCACAGATCTAAAATTTGTGGTGCTACGAATATTTTATGGAAGAAAGCCGTTCTACAAATTCTTTAGTATTAACCTTGTGCCTTTTCTTTTATTAACTAATAGGAGTTATGACATTGAACTTAAGTTCTAATTATTAACTTTGAAGTAAAGATAATAAGATTAATGAACAACTTACGACTAAAAAGAAACTGTTTAACCACAACGATATAAAAATTGAAAAAATACAACCTAATTCTGCTGCAATTTAAATCTTTATATCGTTGTGGTTAACAGTTTCTTTTTAGTCGTAAGTTGTTCATTATCACTATCCACATTATTTTAATTTTTTATTTAATAATAAGATTAAATTTATCGGCTTGAAGTGCAATATTGCATTATTCCAGTGTGAATAAAATACGTTATTGCAAATTTCTGTCCCTTACTTCTGTGTTTCCACTGCACACGTGACAGTTAAGCTATTTTCATGGTCTGCAAATTCCTCTTACTCGATTTCAGTCGATCATTTGTAAAATCGTAAAACCACTTGGTAAAACGGGGTTTTGAGCTGAAGTACATTCTAATGATATCCTTCTTCCAGCTACAACATTGCTGTACCATATTCTCGGAAAATCCTGTCTCCTTCACCTGAGACTCCTGCCTCCTTCATCATGTGTAGGCTGTTTTAAAGGTCAGCAAAAACTAAAACTTTTTAACGAATTAAAGGTCATTATGCTTCGGCGACTAAATGTTATCAAATGTTATGGCAGAAAATATGGAATAATGCAAACAAAATATCTTACAGTTTTCGAAGCTATCCCAGGATTCTATTAAAAATCTGATAATAAAGGGGAACAAAACTGTAGTCTACAAGATGGAAATATTAGATTCGTACAGTATGGCCCCAAACTTGGCTACCAGGATTAAACGTCAATTTCTTAACTAGTACTAACAAGGGAACCATCTCAACCTGTACGCGGAACGCTTTGCGCGCAATCATACCTTTGAAGCTATGGCGTTGTGCATTGTTGTAGCGGAAGTGAAAAGATATAAAAATATGGCGATACGGGAAAGCAAAACCGTTAATGGCGGTCGCCAAAGAGTTGCAGTTAGAGCAGTGTTATTAAGCACAAAACCTTAATTTTGGTGTGCAATTAATTTTTCGTCTCGAAATACTTTATACGATGAAGTAAGCAACCATGAATATTTATTTTATTTAAAATTATAAAGCACCGCGATGCACACCCTTCACCAAGGCATATCAGTATTCTCGACTGCTGGTCCCATTAGATCACTCAACAGCCTTACCCTCGTTTCACTAGCGAATATCCCAGAAAATTTGCGAAAATTGCCGAATTAATTATTAAAATAAAACAATAAATTAAGAGAGTGGTTATAAATTACTGTACTTTTTTACTAGATGGTAAGTCATCATCATTTTCTGGCCTTACAAGCCTTACGACTTTTAAGCCGCAAACACTAGCGTAAGATGATTGCTTGTTTCTAAACCTTATTTTGTTATCTTTACGTGGTAAGGGTGTCAGTCCGACGCACAACCCCATTTCTGGGGGAGTGATGATGATCTTAACGACTGCTGTAAGATGGTCGCAGCAGCCGGGACCAACGGCTTTACGTGCCCTCCGAAGTACGGGGGATAAATGGAAATTCCCTGGTTGTCACCCCCTGTGATTAGCCGCGCCCAAAGTTGCTTAATTCCACCAGTGCATTAAACAAGGCGAGACAACTGGGCTACGGTTGCCCCCGGATGGTAAGTAGCTAACTTTAATAATTTATTTTAAAAAAATTAAGTTTGTTTAGAAAGTTCAAAATCCATTCAGTTGTCGTCTGCTGCTGCTTCGTAGGAAGTAGTTCCATTGTGAAGTAGATTCGTGCGTATTGTTGAGTGGTGTATTAATACACACACACACTGCTTTAACTATGCCGTAACAATAGAGTTTTTTGTATGACTATGTGCGTTCAAGTTTTTGTTTTTCGCAGTAGCATCAATAAAAGTTTCAGTTGAAACATTTTGTGTGCAACTGTGAGATACAGGTTCAGATGATTCCCTTGTACAAGATACGTTCTGAAAATCATGATCAACTTTAAATTTTGAAGTTACTATTTCGACTTTCCTAAAATGCTAGTACAGACACATGCTGCCATCCTTTGTAAACGAAAAGATATAAAAGTAACGTGACCTGCGCTATACAGGTGCGCAGTACAGAGTTTGCGAAAATAGCTGACAGTGACACGTCGTTTCATCAGCGTTCTGTAATTGAGTTTCTGCTTAAGGAGGGTGTTTCTGCTTCAGAAGTTCACCACAGGCTACAGAATGTGTACGGCGATGGGTGATTAGCGGCTAGCTGTGTGAGACGATGGGTTAAGGATTTTACGGATGGCAATAAAGACATCAATGATCTGCCTAGTGCTTATCATCTATACAGACATCAATGATCTAGGCCATCCGCGGTCAGCCTCAAATGGCACAAGTGAATCAGCTGATTCAAGCAAACAGACGAGTTTCCATTAGGGACATTGTGCGTAAAATTGGAATTGGACGCAGTGCTATCCATGAGATGATCGCGAAGCTGAGGTACAGGAAAGTGTGTTCCAGGTGGGTGCCACTGGTACTGAATGCCCAGCAGAAAATGACAAGAAAAACCATTTGTTCTAAACTTCTTGCTCGGCACTAAGGTGAAGGATTGGCTTTTTAGAAGTGCATGGTCACGGGTGATGAAAGTGTGTTCCACCATTACGAGCCGGAAAGCAAACGTCAGAGTCTGGAATTGAAACGTCCAACGTCGCCCAAAAAGAAGAAACCGAGGATCATAACGTCAGCGGTGATGGGAACGGTGTTTTGGGATTCAGAGGGTGCTCTTCCTGTGGAATTTCTTAAGGACCGGGAAACCATCAATGCTGTCCAGTACGTAGCCACTTTGAGAAAACTTCGCCGTGCTATCCGTGAGAAACTACCAAGGAGGAACAAGGTGACATTGCAACACGACGACGCAAGACCCCATACAGCAAACCTTACCAGGAATCAGATGGAGCAATTTGGGTGGGAAACCCTCCCTACAGTCCCAATCTTGCTCCATCGGATTATCACCTGTTCGATCTGCTAAAGGAACACATTCGTGGGAAAAGGTTTGGCAACAAAAGGGAAGTGGAACTTGAAGTGAGAAGAATTCTTCGCGGAATTTTTCCACAGGGGTATTTTCAAGCTGCCACAACTTTGGCAAAAATGTGTCGATTTGGATGGAAATAATGTAGAAGAATAATAAAGGTTATTTACTTATGCTGGGATGGCTGTTTTTAATTTTACACTTTTACATAATTTGCAACTTGACCATGACTTTCAGAACGCACCTTGTAAGTCTAATTGTTTAGAAATTGTATTCTATTTTCGCGGCATCAAATAATTTATTTAAGTTGGTTTTTGTATCATTTCAGAGAATTGAAAGATTTGTGGAATAGTTTGGTTATTGTGTGCCTCTCTTCGCCAACTTTAACTCCAAACTTCACTAGGAATGTTCGTCTCATGCGTTCTGGACTTTCAGCTGCCCGCGTATATTCTTTGATGAAAACCTGCTCCTCGGTGGTGTAAGCAGCCATTTGTCCAATCCTGCGAAATGATACAAAATACATGTTAAGTAAAATGATGCAAAAATGGCGTTTAATTTTGGTAGGAAGATGTTGGTCGGCCCTGTATTTCGAAAAGAATGATCTTCGTTTTATTTTTATTTTTGTCTCAATTTTACGTTGAGAAGCTTTCTGAATATATCCGCTATTTTCCTCTTCATTATGAATTGCATATTTTTATATTTTTTTCTTCCAGATTTATCCATTTTTGAAGTATATTTTTTGTGTTGTTATTGATATTAAAGAATTTAGGCTGTGTGAAAAATTCCTCATGCCTACAAACCAACGATCAATGTTTAAAAGCCCTAAGGACTTGATTCTTTGACTGTATTTAACCAGTTTAATTTATATGAGAAATTAAATTATTTGAAATAGGAATACCTAACCTAGGCTTTCTTAGCCAAGTGAAACATTAATATTTAAGCAAAGATAGAGACAACACAAAGTGAGAAACGAAATGAATTTCCACGGAAAATATTTAATTTTTTCATTATTTCCCAATTCAACTTCATCTTGATGGACAAGGAATAGCTTAAAGATTCTCTCGTCGTCCGTGAAAAAAAATTATCGTCCCGTTTGAAGCTCCAAGTCCGATAACTTATTCGTTCTTTCGTAATGAAATCGATTTATGAAAGAAATTCAATTAATTTTTAAACAATTCGGCTGTAATTAAACGACACAGAAGAATGACAGCGAAATCTTTACTAATCAGATTGCGTCGTTCTATTTTCAGCTGATAGTCTGTTTTGAAATGGCCGGATGGTAAAGAAATTAATCCAACGACGAAGCACGCTTCGAATTTTTACGAGTTGAACCCTTCAATTACATTCTGTGCTTCATTAATTTTTGTCGATATTAAATAGTTCGTGTAAAATTCTGTGAAAAATAAGGAGCAATGTAAAGTTAATTTTCATTGCACTGGAATATAGAGCAAAGCATTTCTTGGTGTTTATTCAGTGCAATACGATTATAACTTTTAATTTACATATTTAACTTAACACAACTTCATCTTCCTAATCATTTATTTACTTGCAATATTTTATTCTTCAGAGCATGACTTAAAATAAAATTTTTATCATGGCTTAATCTCTAAGCTGAATAACATTAAAGTTTTCTTATTTAATTTCATATGTAAGTAATGAATTTCGATATTTACTCAAAAAAAAGTAATTATGTTACTTTAAAGATTAAATGGATGGCGTTCTACTTTAATTCTGACAAATTTCAAATTCCAATAAAACTTAAATAGCAAATTGAAATTCAAGAAGAAATTCGAAATTCCGTTAAAGATTGATTTTTTAATCTTGACAACTTTTAAAGATAAGTTTCTGATGCCTAAAGATTTCGTCGTTCAATAGGAAAATCTGAATTTATAAGGAAACAAAGAATAACAGACAGCATTTATTTTTTTTTGTAGATTCTCGCATGCAAATTCTCATTTTTTTATACTTTTCTATCCAAAACTGTTTATCCATGCTTCCTCATCCTAATTTTGTTGGCTGTTTCAATGTTTTTGTTATTTTATACCAGTATCGCGGCATTTTTCCTATCGTTTGCTTTCATTCAAGACTGAAATACGCTAAGTGCTAAATTTTTTTCCAAAAATACACAAAATATGCTTCAAAAATTTAAAAACGAAAACGTCGTGCTAGGTACTTTATTTTAAAACTTTGTTGAAATTAATCTTCTTTTAAATTGTCGAAATCATCTTCTATATTTTTCAATCCTTCATTGTATGTAAAATCCTTCTGATCCCGAATGTGAAAAATGCCCAATTTTTTCAAATGTTTCCTTTAACAAACCAATAGTCTTTGTAGCATTTACTACATCTCTTTAGGCTATACATAAATTGAAAATGGAAAGTAGATGTATTCTAAAAATGATATGATATTATTATGAGCTTTTACATCCGAGTGGTCAAGTTTACTTGCATTTTCATTATATTGGAAATATCATATCATTATTCTTTAAGCCATGTTTTAGAGGTATCGAAAGCTCTCGTTATTTCTCAAATTTGTTTCGAATACAATCTATGAAATAATCGCTAACGTAATATTAAGAGATTCAGAGCAAATCTTGCATCATCTTTAAGGGGATTTTCTCCAAAAACATCAAAAGTTTGACTTCATTTTTTAGTCTAAAGCTTCACTGCAAATTTTTTTAGTATCGGCAGGGTTGGCCTTTTTATGCAAGTGGATAATAATTTATTGTAATTTAACTAGATCTTTACCATTCATTGTCTCCAAAAATGAATTATTGGCTCCTTTGCGGGTCTCAAAGTTTTCTTTAGAAAAGCGTTGAATGTAATATACACACACCGGTCAATGAATTAGAAACACCTTTGTTCAATGCGGTATTGACCCTCCTTTGGCTGTAATTACAGAACATACGCGGTTTGGCATGGACTCTACAAGGTGTTGCAATGCAGGTAAGGTAATCGCAGATCATGCATTCGTCAGAGAGACCTTCAGGTCCTGCAGAGTAGACGGAAGCGGATGCCTTCGACGAATGTCTCTTTCCAACATGTCCCAAACATTCTCGATCGGATTCAAATCCGGACTTTGCACTAGCCACGGCAGGTTTTACAAATCGGTGTCATGTTCAGAAAGCCACTACTGAACAATTCTTGCTCGATGGACAGTAGCATTGTCGTCCATGAAGAACCCGTCACCATTTGGGTACAAATGCACCATTGCAGGATGGACTTGATCTGCAACACTGTTCAGGTAATATTTGGCTTTCACCCGACTGTCAAGGAATATGAGGGGACCCTTGCCATACAAAAAAAACATGGCCCATACCATGACACCTCCTCCTGCAGCTTGAACTGTGTTCACAACACATGAGGAGTCCATCGCTTCATGGGGTTGCCGCCGAATTTTCTGCCGGCCATCGGTGCAAAACTATGTGTAACGTGACTCGTCCGACCACATCACCTTTTTCCAGTCACACCGTTCTTTACACCACTGCAGGCGAACTTTCCGGTTTGTTGTTGACACCAGGGGCTTCCTCACTGGCATGCGACTTCCTATCCCTATTCGCTTCAACTCTCGGCGCATTGTTCTGGAGGAGATGGATTGCGATGATCCTTCATTGCAGTCTGCCGTCAGTTGCTCCACAGTAGACCTTCAGTTTTGCCATACAATCCGTCTCAGACGACGTCGATCGCTGTCTGTGGTTGATTGTTTTTGATCCACAATTGCCGTTTCGACAACTCTTGTGGATTCCGTTTCCACGCATTGAACACTTTGGAGACCTGACCTTTTGAGATACCGGTCACTTGTACTGTACTGGAAATCGTAGCTCCAGCTAGACGGGCTCCCACAATAACTCCTTTTTGGAACTCAGACAGGTCTGCTGTTTTCCCCATTTTGCTCAACTTGAGCAGCTGCAGCTTGTTCCTACCCTGTACTTGCAGCTTGGAATGAGCATGTACCTCACATGATTGCATTCATTTGCATATCACAATCGTTTCTGACCTGTAGCCCCGCTTTACATATCAGGACAGCAATTCATCACGAGTTTCTAATTCATTGGCCAGCGTGTGAATTAATAAGATATTTTCTATTAACCTTTGTTGTAAAGGCTGAAAAGAAAGTTTTAAATTCTTTTGCTAATTTTTTTTCCTTCATCAATTGTTAACTTCCTCTCCAGCAGCATTTCTGCTACTTTCCTTTCAACCTTTTTCTCATCTGTAGCCAATATAAGGATAAGTTTAATCCGTTAATGTAAAATTTGATCCATATCAATTGATAACCATTCTGTTGAATATTTGGTTAAAATGTTCAGTGATTATTTTTGTAACATAATTATTTATAGTTAAACAAGCTTCAGTGAATTTGAAAAAACTTTGTGGTTTCTGATTCAAGATTTTCCCGCTATAATTCTAAAAATGATGCTACTTTTCAAGTATTAATTAAAAATGCTAATTGGAACACTGCTTAGAATTGCTCAGCCAATCATTTTTCATCTATTTTATATTTTATAAATAAAAGGCGAGCCATACTTTTATAAAAAAAAAATCACTTTTTCAAAAAACTGGCCGAAATAAAATTAAGAAACCATGAACTCAAATCTTGTGAATTTAAAACCATATTATTTACCAATAATGGCTTACTATTACAAACTTTTTTTCTTATGGGTAGGTACCGTAAATATTCTACTATAACGCGACTTCTTGTATAACGCGACTCCACTTTTTCGGCCCAAAAAATCGGCAAAAATCCTATCCTCTTGTATAACGCGACCCCCATTTTTGACTCCTCGCGAGAAATAAAATGTACGAACTTATACAGAAAAAAAATCTTTATTTTTAAATAGTCTGGATATTTAATATTCAAAAACCTTCAAAATCTGATTTATCTGTGTCTTCGAACAGGTCTTTCCAATCTTCATCAGTTAATTTGACATCGGTATCCCAGTCTTCGAAGTCTTAGAAGTTTCGATGTTTGGGAGAAGTTATTATCGATGTTGTTAGATGTTGGCGACGAGTAATTCGAATAAAAAGTGAATTAATATATTGTATAATGAACTGGACATTATATGCAATGTAATTAATGTATAATACACGGCAAATTCGTCTGAATGTCATCAGCACAGAAAGCGACTTCGACAAAAGCAACTGCCTCAACTTCGAGGCAGTTTGGAAGTTTATAGCCCTACATTGATAGGGAAAGCTTTCTCACTCGCACATTGACAAAAAAGCACAACAGTACATCAATTTTCTTAATAAAAAGACAAGTAATCTTTATTCAGTTTAATATTTTCACTACATAATATTTTCTTGTAGGCTTTGGTTCAAGGCAGTTTGGAAGTAGGCCTATTTATGAATGTTTGGGAGAAGTTATTATCGATGTTGTTATTATCGATTTTATTATCGACGATCGGCCGCAGTCGTCGGAGGGCTGATTTTTATCCTCTAGTATAACGCGACCCAGCAAATTTAGATGCTTTTTTAGGCCAAAAAAATTCGCGTTATAGTAGAATATTTACGGTAAGTAAAACTTCTTTCTTATTAAACATACAGCAAAAATTCAAGGGCTTATTCTCTGGGTTATTTTAAAAATCTTTTGTCCTTTGGTGATTTTTGGAATGCCGCTTTTTTTCAAAGATTCAGGGCGATAAAGGTTTTTCGACAAAGACCATCTTTTATATTACCTACTATCACATGCAAAGCTTCTTAATTTACAATAACTGCTGAAAATGACTACCACCAGCGAGGATGCATGAATCCAATCTTCTCCTCACTGACTGCCGAACTCGTTAAAAAAAACCAGGGTAATGATAGTGTTTTCAATATTCAACTTTCAAAGCAAGAAAATGACAAGTCAAGAGACGTATTCAACATTACGTAAGAAACCCACGGGTAAACTAGGGTGAGTGCAATAAACAGCCGTATTTAGTAATCAGAATGTTGTTAAAAGATATCGGTATTGTTCCTTTCGAAAAACCTTTATTGCCCTGTATCTTCGAAACAAAGCGGCATTCTGAAAATCATCAACGGACAAGTGATTCTTAAAAGAACACAAAGAATTACCCCTTGAATTTTCCCATTTGTTTAGTACATACAAATACATACATATGGGACTCAAAAATACACACACGCTTTAATATGACGTTTTTCATAACTACAAAATTGAAAGTTTAGAGACCAAGATTATTATGTGCATTGAATGAAGATGCCCCCGATCGAAGAAGTCCACACTGCTACCTAGATCGTAGACATTACCTCGATTGAAGTGTGCCAGGACAATGGACAGAAGCAGTATTCAGAAAAGTCATTGACGCTTATGATAAGCGCTCTGATCACATGTTGTAATTGTAGAAGTCAGAGGTAAAACGTCTGATAATTCCTGTTTGAATTTATTATTATAATTTTTAAGTAGGTTTTACTTTTTTTGAAGTTTGAATACAACTATGGGCCCTTCTGTAGATATTGAAAATTATACGCATATAAGCTAATCTAGTCTATGAAACCTAATTAACACATTTCTTAATAGAAGAAAAAATAAACAACCTCTTGTCCACAACAATTTATTTAACCGTATGCGCATTTCGGTTAAATACATTGTGGACACGAGGTTGGTTATTCTTCTTCTACATTGTTTCTAACCACAGCTCTTCGGTCTCTTTATTAACATTTTTTAGAATTTAAACCCGACAAACACAGAAAATTTTTTTATTTCTATTAAATTATTGAACGTCATTTTAAGCAACGAAAGAAAAACTGGACATGAATTGATGAAATAAAAGTGTAAACTTGTATAATAGTTGAAATTGGACATTTAATTCAACAAGCCCAGTTTCTCTGTAATGGAAGGATGTATAATTTTTGATGAGATGAAAACAAAAACAGTATCATGCTATAACCTTACTGATAATGTAGATAACACAGAGAATTTCGAACGGGCTAAATGAATCAGTCGAAGGGAGTCTTTTTTTCTTACAGACAGCTCCTGCTTCACCTACAGACATTCTTTTTCCTATGCAAGATACCCTTTTATTCAAACTCTCAAAATCAAGCATCCGTATATACTTTTTTATTTGATCTGGCCAGTTTGGAAACAATATCAAATTCTTAATGAGAGAGCACGGTAGAAAAGCATAGCACTTCAACACTGACATATACCCGTATTGTGATTTCTTAACATAATTTTAAATACGTAGTTCTTTTAATATGCTATAGGTTATTCTGACACTGATTTGTTGATAAATTTCACTCTTTCCTATTCAGCTAACAAAACTAGATTAAGATAAAAAAGGAATGGAAACATTTGATGAATGTTAGGGTACCCGGACGGTCATAAACCCAATTAAAACGCATGGAAGTAAAGGGAAACCATGAATTAACTAGTAGCTCAACATCAATTACTTCGAATTAACCTTTATGTATTCGCATTAATTTTAATAGCTCATTCCCTAACGTGGCTTCAAAGTTACACGCTAGTTATGGCTACTTCGTGACCATAGGAGAAAAAAAAACACTTGCACTAGAGAGGAGGCAAAACTCAAAAAATCGAATTGTTGTTGAAATCGCTTTTTTTTTATTATCATGACATGAGCAAATAGTGATACTCATTATTAGTAAATGACTCCTGAGTTGTCTTTTTTATATGATTTCTTGTTTTTTATGTCTGTGGTTTCAAACAAAGTAATTTAAAGATAACAGAAAGAAAATACTTGAAAACTACAGAACGACTACCTGGATGTTGTTTATAAACAATGTTGGTAAATCACATATTTCGGATCATATTCATCAGACTCTGTCAACTGTCACTCTACTTGTGTTTACGAATAGGCGCTTGCTAGTATTTGGAATTCAATAATATTTATTGACTTTTGAAGCTATTTAGTATTTACTCAGTTGCTTCACTTTGATACATGTCAAATAAATTGTACTAAAATAGCGATGACAACGCCAGCGTACCTTATCGTATTCAAGCTTATTTGCTTTTCAGTATAGTTATTCTACAAAAATAAAAGCTTTTGTGATAGTGATAGAAACATTCATAAAGATCATCATCTAATCTGATTGATTTAATTAATATAGGGAATCACGCAGCGTACTAAAAAAGTATAAGATTTACTTTATATTTTCACCTATTATCTGGGAAGTTTTTGCTTTAAAAAGAATAGTTCGCGAAGTGCGGCAGAAATACTGTTGCCACGAAAATTAAATAACTAGAATTAAATAAATATCCATATCATTATTTATTGCTAGTCCCGGTCGTTGAAATAAATAATGATATGGATAAATACGAGAATCATAGCGCAAATGGGATGCTCAATCGTTCGCACAAAATCTTGTACATAGTGTTGAGGACAATGTTCTACGAAACGGCGTCAAATAACAAACATATACCAATTAAAGACTAAATAGAACAATGTTAAATTTTCAAAAGCTTACTTGAAAACTCTGCACAATTTTTAAGCGCATATTCGTGTAAACCTTTTTTTATTTTGGGTACTTTAACTCTGCACAAAATCGATCCTTTTAAAGGGCTTTTAGATTATTACACGTTTAAAAGGGAAAGAAGAGAATGTTGTAAAAATAGCCCATATATTGCAAAACTGTAGAAATTTTGATCTAAAGGCTCATTGAATGTAATTTTCATGCAATAAACCTTAAGAGAGTTTATAGAATTTCGTTCTTTTAAATTGGGCGAAAGTTTCTCAAAATCTATAAACCATTTTTTTAAATATATAAATATAAGATTAATGAAATTAAAGAGAACATTCCTATTGCAAAACTATTGCTTTTTTCCTCTTTTTCATCAAAAATTTAATTTCCTTAAAATGTTGGGATTTACACAATATGACACTAAAAATATAATAGAAGTAATAATATAAGCAGTAAACTGTGGACAACCATTTACTTGTGGATTTATGGTTTCTTTATATTTTGTGCAATTTCTTTTCAAGTCAGAACGTAGTTAGCCATTTGGAGAGGCTTACTAAAGAGACAGGCCTGGACACTCGGAAGTTACCTGACCATCGGGATCCGAGCAACAATCCAATCTTCATTGCTTCCAACAAACGAAAAAACACTGCAGACAATGAAGGTTGGATTGTTGCTCAGATCCTGTTTCTCTCGTAGGCCTCGGGCATTTGTACCATAATGTATATGTTAGTTTTTACAATGAAACGTTTCTTTTTTAAATTGCGTGCCAATAAATTAAAAATATCACATTTACTATTTAATTTCATTTTTATTTCATTCTCAAATTTCAACTGATTCAGATTTATTCACGTGCGCTATCACGTAGAGTATTCTTAAGGCAGGTTTTAAAATAATTAGTATTCGAACAGCGAGCTAAAAACATTGAGTTATGCCACCGAAAATTGACAGGTATTGGGAGGGCTACATGACAGCTTTTTCCGACGTCAAATTCAGCTATTTCGAAATTACGTAAGCATGCAAGAAGCGCGGCTTCATAGTTTCCAAGAAAGGGATATCAAGTGTACATTGGGAAAAACCAGAAGCGGCGCCATTTCTGAGGGTAAAAAGCAGGCCAATTCGGATAAGAAATTGGAAAAGGAGAAAGGAAGAGACCCCCGAGAGAAGTGAGGAAGATTGGACGAGTCTATGGAAAGAGAAGAGAGGAAGAGAGGGGCGACAGGTGGAAAGAAAAAAAAAGAGAGAAAAAGAGTGTTCGGAAAGGAACAGGGAAGGAGGTAAAAGAACTTCAACATGGATTGAGGACAAGCGTTAAGAGGGAAAAAGATGAGAGAGAGAGAGTTAGAGAGATTGAAGGTGAATAGGAAGCCTCGAACATTTGAGAAAAAGAGTGATTTCGAGAAATGGTGCCGGACTCGACGAAGACAGAGAACTGGCAATTGGAAGAGGACGGAGTTAGCGTCGGGCGTGAAGAGAGAAGCGAACAGTAGGAAAGAGACGACAGCAACGAAGGGAGAAAAGAAGACGACGGGCCAAGAATATTCCGAGGATACCGAAGAAGTGCAAGCGGCAGCGTGTGAACTGGCGCCAGCGAACGCGCGCTGCGCTGCGTGTTTGAGGGAATATACGACGTCGGGTAACCGTAAGTGAACAATTTTAGTATGCTCAAATGTTATAGTGAACTATAAAATTAATTCTATCATTTGAAGCTGTGGTTACAAATTAGTAGTGTTACGATTTGGGGAGTTAAGCAGCGAGCTTTTGTTTGTGTGTAAGAATGGTGGCAGTGAACATACAAACTTTTAATAATTAATTTTATTATTTGTCTCTTTACACGTTGTTGTTGCTTCCTAACGGCAAATACGGCAACTATGCGCGCGGTAATTTTTTTTTTTAAACTCGGAGAATTTAACTTTCTACTGTAGGCAAGATTTACTATGATTCGTTGCTTCGTTTTCTTGTTATGAATTTTTGAAATGCTTCACGGTTTACTGGTCTCTATGTCGATATGAGTAAAAATGACAAAATATTTACATTTATCGAGGCCAACGAGGTGACTTTTCCGCTTCCAGGTCTTGTTATTTCGTAGGCCTCGTACATTTACTAAGTGGCGTTACTAAGATTAGTTCCGACGCCAACACCCAGATGACAGCACTGTAAAGGCATCCGGACTTTCGCTTCCCTTTCTTCTTCTATGCGTCTACCTAAAGGCATTTTCTTCTTCAGAGAGAAACATATCATAAATTTGAGAGAGAAGACGGTGAGCGATTCAAACAAATCGTAAAGATATGCTTGTTTTATATAAAGAAACTTCATTAACAAAATTTCTAACAAAAGACCTGCAAGAAATTCACGAAGTCGCTCATCAACATGTATTCATATTTTATTCATGAAAACCTGTTAAGCTGTTTCCAGCAGTGTCAAGAAAACTAATGTATTTTTTTCGCTTTTACCTTTTTTTTTTAATTTTTTGATCACCTATTAGTTTAACAAAATAACAGGGAAATGATGTGGAATGGAACTATCTTTAAAGTAATGTAATCATTTTATTTTATAGAATATTTGTATGTAGAATAGTTATGGCTGCAAAACAGAAATGAACGCTATTTTTCCCGTATTCCACCCTTTTTCCGTCGATCGTAGTTCTTTTGTTTAAATTATCCATTTTATCTACTTAGTTGCAGTTAATGAATTCGTTGAATCGATCGTCAGTGTTGTTTTACCTTTGTTGTTTTTATTGATTTTTAAAGGTCGTTCATGTAGTTTTTTTCCTAATTAATTTCGGTTTAGCTTTTGCTTCATTACGTTTTACGAACTTTATAAAATTCTACAAAAAAAAAAAAAAAAAAAAAAAAAAAAAAAAATCAATAAAGAAACAAGGAAAAAAAATTCCATCAATAATAGAGTGAACCCTTCATTTAGAGGAATTCACTTTAATGCAGGTGAAAAACTTTTTTAATTCTAAATAATTAACTAACCAAACAGTAGATGCCGCATAATAATTTTTCATCGAAATATGCGCGCACTCACCTTCGCCCACATTTAGTTGTTGATAGATGGGACAACATTAAGAACGCTTCATAAGCCATTATAAAACGGCTGGTATAGTTTATTTAAACAATTGTTGTTTTTAAATTAATAAAATAATGGCATCATTAAGAAGTATATAAAGTAAGAGTTAAATATTTGAGACTATGAAACAGGTCGTTTCCATGTCTCCATTTTACGTGCTGGTCTCGTAGAACCAATTAATCGCATAAATGGAGGGATTACTCTATATAAAAAATAATTTTATTTAAGTGGGTTTTTTTTTAATTAGGTAATGTGAAAATCATTTTTAAAAAAGTTTATAAATGTGTATTTAAAAAAAAAATGACGTTTATTGGATTTGCCAAGATTCAGTTATTTTTCATAAAACTTTGTGATAATTGAATATATTTATTAATTTGAAATATACGAAATTTAAAAAAAATTAATTCACAAATAATTTTGTATTTATTTAAATTGTAAGTTTTAATGTTTTATTGTGCTGAGAATTCATTTCTATTACTGTTCTTCATGAGTTTCCAACTTCAACCCAAAATGGATATTTACATTTTATTGTTTTTACTTTTTTTAAATTCATTGTTATGCAGAGTGAAATTATTGAGATGCTAGCTGAAGAACCCGGCGTCATTAGGAGAAAGATCGGGGCCAACGATATAACGGGCCCCAGCGCGGAAAAGTCGCCTGACCATCTTAGTCCGAGTAACAATGTAATCTCCTTTGTTTCTATCTTGGATTTTAACAATAAGTATTTTTTCGTTTGTTGGAAATAATGAAGTCTTTCGCGCGGGAATACAGTGCATCTTTAATCTGAATGGGACTTTTTCAACACCACCTTAAGATACTTTTTTTATCTTTAGGTGGTGTTGATTTTGTTCAGCGTTAAAATTTGTGACGTCGTTGTTTGCTTTGTTTATTGAAGACTTTTGTGATTGTTCTGTGAAGCAGCATCAACAATGACTGCAAATTTTTCGCGCGGAAAAATAGTGTATCTATTATTTTATATGAAAAATGCTATATCTTTCTCCGGGGCCAACGATATAACGGGACCCAGCGCGGAAAAGTCACCTGACCATCTTAGTCCGAGTAACAATGTAATCTCCTTTGTTTCTATCTTGGATTTTAACAATAAGTATTTTTTCGTTTGTTGGAAATAATGAAGTCTTTCGCGCGGGAATACAGTGCATCTTTAATCTGAATGGGACTTTTTCAACACCACCTTAAGATACTTTACAGAACAATCACAAAAGCCTTCATTAAACAAAGCAAACGTCACAATTTTTTAACGCTGGCAAAAAAACCCATTCAGCTCCAGGTAAATTGAATTTTAAAAATAAACTATAATGGAAAGGAAGAAAGAAAAAATAAAACCCTTTCTTAGCGAGCACCTAGAAGCCAAGCCAAGCTAATTAGTACTCGCATGTGAGTACGGGTTACGATGTTGAATGCGTAACCCTGAAACTACTCGTTGGAATTCGATCAAATTTTAACGTTAAACACAGTTTTATGTACCCTGTTGCTTTACCAAAATTCATCATTCTAGATGTTACAGAACTTGAGTTATTAACTTGTTGATCTTGGTGGCGGCATTTTTATTTCTGTTCATATCTCAGTTATCGTTCAAATTCGGATCCACGTTCATATGAACTTTTTTGCTTAGAATTACCATACTATCTTCCCTAGTTTGTACAATGAATTCTGAATCATCCTGTATAATAGTATAGATGAGAAAAAAAAACTTGATAACTTTTGAACAATTGGCGAGATTCAGTTAAACTTGGCGGTTGAATGCAGGGCAGGTTAGGTTTTTTTCGAGCATGCGCACTATGACTGCTGAATGATATGTCAATATTTTTGAAAATGATCTCATCCCTATTATCCAAAGTGACCCAGATTTCGAAAAGATGTGGTTCATGCATGACCCTATCGGACCAATAGAGTGAAGTCCTGTAAGAGCACTTTGTGAGCGCATTCTGGCTTTGGGATACCCAGAGGCCAATGGAATGGGAATCGCTTGGCCACCATATTCTCCTAATCTCAAACTTTGTGACTCATTTATGTGGGGCAATATTAAAGACAAAGTTTACGCAAATAACCCCGGAACCATCGCTGAGATTAAAATAGCCATTCGACACTTCAGCGAGTTTTGCAGAATTTTGCTCTTCGCCTGCGCTACATCATAATCATTGATGGCAAACATATCGAACATGCCATAAACTAAATCCGAATATCTGTAGTTAATTTTAACATTTGAATAAAATTTTTGAACTCAGTAGTTTTTGAAAATTTGATGTTTTATTTCATATAGCTCAATAATTGTCACCTGTACATACAGGGATTCTTACCTAAAGTGAACCAATAGCCAACTTCTAAAATGCAAATTTGACAGAGTACTTTCAATGGAAGAATTATTGTACTTTAATGACAGTGGTTTTTAAGTGTATTTCATTTCAAAAAAAAAAAAGACGACGCAATTTTCGAATGTAGAAGTCAACTTTGAAATGTACAATGGAAACCCCTATTTTTAATGGTATTTTCAGATTGTCCACAACATTTGAGAAAACACACCATACTTTCACTGCATCTATCTCCTAAGCGGTTGGATCATTTGAAAAAAACACCAAGAATGAAACATTTCTCAAATGCTGCGTACAATCTGAAAATACCATTCAAAATAGAGATTTTTCCATTGCACATTTCAAAGTTGACTTCCATAATTAAAAATGGAATACACATTAAAACCCCTCACATAAAAGTACAATAATTCTTCCATTGAAAGTACTCTGTCAGATTTGTATTTTAGAAGTTGGCTACTGGTTGACTTTAGGTGAGACACACTGTATATATTATAAATTTTTAATTCAAAGTTTGTTATTTATAGTTTGTGCAAATACATCTTTTTCTAGAAAGAAGCTGCTACTTTTCCACATTACATCTAATATTCCTTGAACAATAGCATGAGCTAAAATTGCCACTAGCACCTTCCAGGAATTGCTTCAAGTGTCAATGACTAAAGATGCTGCGTTCGACTGCATTTAAAATTTATTTCAACGGGTGTAATCTCATCTCATTTTCACGCAGATGGAACACAATCACAGCACCTTGTTACTGACGGACGACATAAGTGCAACAGCCATTTTGAACTAATGCCTCAGTTGCATTCATATGGGAACTGAATAAAATATACTGAAAAAGAAAGATATGGGATTTATCTTGACATCGTTTAAGTAGAAAAGCTATGAATTAAACAACTCGTAATTAAAGCCGTATAATTGAAAACATCTGTATTTTTGATGCACAAATGCCATTCTGTGTTAAAGGCTGTTCTTAAGACCATTCTAGAAATGAGTTGACGACGTTTAGAACTCGAAAAGACGTTATTCTAATTTATAGTTTCGGCAATATCATTAAAAAGAAACTGTAATTAGAAAGGCTGACTAATTTTTTTTTTTTAATTTTTTGCATCGTTGTTTGTGCTGCAAAATGAACTTGCGAGAAAAGAATGAATGGACCTATTAGAAAAGGAAAAAGTGTTACTGTCGTAGCCATAAAAGAAAATTATCTATCACAGACATATTTGCATTCAGTAAATGACTTTGAAAAGTTACATCGTTGCTAACTTCTAAAACTTTCACTTAATGAGCGCAATAGAATTTCTACAGTGAAAAATGCATTACATCCAATTTTCTTTTCTTCCTGTTCGTTTCCAAATTATAGCACTTAATTGTTTGTTTACGTTTCAGACTGAAAGTTAATCATTCAATTACGTCTCCCCTGTTCATGGCAAGAAAAATATCCAGTTAAAAAAAAGTTACTGAACATAATTTGCAATCAACGATTCGACGAGTGGGCGGGGGCGCACGGGGCCATTTTAAGTCCACCAAATCCGGAAACATCGGTCAAGCCGTAATTAAATTAGACTCACTTCCTCTGCTTGGAATTTCAACTTTGGAGAAATTTAAATAAACCTGTTGTTTAAACATGAAACCGTTTTTTTTAAATATCTGAAGAAGCCTGAAAAAAGCATAATATATGCTAATCAGTTTCAGTGCAAGGCTTGATTATATTATTATATAATAAATTCTTTTTTTTTTACCAGTCAATTTCAATTATAAATTTCGTGTTTGATGTATTATTTACGTGAACAATAATAAATTATAAATTTTATAAAATATAACAAATCAAATCTATAAATTTTCTTATTCATCTGCAAGTACTTGGCGACTTAATAGTTTTTCTAATGAATGAAGTGTTTACCGTTTGAGACAGGATCGATAAAAAAAAAGTTCACTTCAAGGTTTCTTTTCTTTATACCTGTTAAAGAGGGATCACGAACTTCTTTGTTCAATTCATAGTGGATGAAAACAATAATTTTCCTAATAATATAAAATGAACTGACAAAGCTCCTTAAAAATAGACTAATTTAGTTCCTTCGTCCGTCTGCTGTTATAAATTTCTAGATGTATTTGTGCCCAACAAAATCGATATCCCAAGACGGAAAGGGAAAACATCAATAACAACTTTTTCCCCTTTCTCAGTGACAAACCTAGAAATCTTGTTCCAAATAGAAAATCAATTACAGAAGAAGCATCAATTATTGTCGTGGAGAAGAATTAAAGGCGAACAAAAGACAAAAACACAGAAAACGCATTAGATGTTAAAATAGACAATTTGGCGCTCCCGTTTTTCATTAAACAAAAAGCGTTAGTTTAATTCAATGAAAATTCATTTAAGTTTAATTGCATAACATTGTCAGTTATTAATCATAGCGGAGTAAAATCAAAATTAATTTTTGTATGATAAACATACATACTAAAAAGTTTGATTTAACGTGTGTCAAATTGAACTTATGACGTTTATTCTATTCAGAACGTTTCCAAACTTGACTTCATAACGCTGAACGTTATTTTCAAGGCTGTCAACAATTCTTTATCGGTCGTATTGTCGTATAATCTGTCAGTTCATAAAGTTGATATCAGGTCGATGTACGAAATTAAATGCTTTTTAACATCATGAAGTACCGGGTGGGCAAGAAATAACGTGAGGTATTCAGAGCTCGCTAGCGGGAATTCTATTAGGCCAAATGCAGTACATTTTGGTGTATTGTACTTAGTGGAACATGCAGTTTCGATTTCTGCAAAAAAAAAAAATAAAAATAGTACCAAAAGTCGCCATAGGGGGCGCTTATTTCAAGAAAACAATGAATACATTTGCATAAGCGCGTTCCGTGTTGAGCAATCATGACAATAAAAGGCAAGGCTGAGGATTTCCCATCATTCACGAACGAATGGCCTTGACGATGACGCTTACTCTGCCTGAACGGGCGTTATTAGTATCCAATATTCGACGGTGAGGAAAATATTGCATAAGATATTGACATTTTATCCCTATAAACTCCCACCTGTACAGCAATTGCTTCCTGGAGATGAACGCACCCGAACTGACTTTTCGTTGAGATTTTTAGCACGTATGGAAGTGGATGATGTATGGCCATGGCAACTTTTATGGAGTGATGAGGCACATTTTTATTTGAATGGTGATATCAATACCCACAACTGCCGTATTTGGGCTGCATCAAATCCACAAGTGTGTCTGCCAACTCCTATGCATTCACCGAAACTAACAGTATGGTGCGGCTTTACTGCTTCTTTCATCATCGGCCCGTACTTTTTTGAAGAAATCCGTCCCCGTGGACCGGTGACTTGTTCCGTCAATTCTGCCAGGTATGCCGATATGCTTGAGAATTTTGTGATACCACGATTGCAGGAAAAGGGTTGTCTGGATTCTACCAATTTTATTCAGGATGGTGCGCCACCGCACATCGGACGTCAGGTGCAGCAGATCTTGCGAGAACGTTTTTCAGACAACAGAATAATTAGTCGTGCATTTCCCATGGTATGGCCACCCAGGTCGCCTGATCTCAACCCTTGTGATTTTTGGTTATGGGGATATTTGAAAAGCCTTGTGTATCAAGCACATGTTCCTGACCTCTCAAACCTTAAAGGTTCAAATAACGTTACATATCAGACTAATTAATGCAGATATGCTGCGAGCTGCCGTAGAAAATGTCGTGTACCGCATGGAGCTATTGGAACAGCACACTGGTGGTCATATTGAAACACATTTGTAATTAAAAATAAAACATTGTTTATTGTTGTTACTAAAGTTGGTTTGTACGGTATTTGTTCATTTGACAATTAGGTATTCATTGTTTTCTTGAAATAAGCGCCCCCTATGGCGACTTTTGGTACTATTTTTTTTTTGCAGAAATCGAAACTGCATGTTCCACTAAGTATATACACCAAAATGTACTGCATTTGGCCTAATAGAATTCCCGCTAGCGAGCTCTGAACACCTCACGTTATTTCTTGCCCACCCGGTATATGCTTAAGATACGGTCATAATTGTATAATCAAAGGAAAATTCGTCATATTCAGTTAAATATCCAATTAAATTGTTTACTCCCTCTATCCGAAAATGTGATATAACTTACATTTACAATAGAAAAATAATATAAAATATATTCCATAATTTTGGACAGAAGCAATATAATTTTAAATTGCATTGCATTATAAATTGCAACAGCTATTAATAATTGAAGTCTTCTATTTAACTCATAGCGATATCACCATTTTACGACTAGAAAGAGGAAACTGAAGGAATACGTATTTTCTGACCTACGAGGAGCTGCCCGAAATATTCGAGAATTTTCTTGTAAAAAGCAGAAAACGTACCTTACACCCTAATTTCCGCTGTGGCCTTCGAAGTAGTCACCTCCCAGCAACGAACCCAGCGATTTTCCCATTTTTGGAAGCACTCCTGGAAATCTGAAGGTATAGGGTGTTTAGGACCGGTGGCAATTCCATTTGGATATCTTCAGTGAGTATAAATGTCGCCCTTTCATTTTAAAGAAGAGATAGAAGCAGCAGGCTAGGCCAGAAGAGTAGGGAGGATGGGGGACCGTTGCCAACGCGCCAGCGCGAGTTGTGTGTGGGCGCTTTGTCATGTGGAGCAACCAGTCTTTGTTCTTCCACAACTCGGGCCGTTTGCGCGCAATTTTTCCCTCAGTCTCTTCAAAACCTCGCGGTAAAACTTCTTGTTGACAGTCTGACCAAGTCGAATAATTTGGAAATTCGCAAAAGTACAAGAACACGTTGCAATACAAACAGCAATAATTCACAAAGAAATGCGCCTGCGATTACGAAACTTGGCAGAGCAGCAGCTGAAAGGTTTTTGGTTTGGGCGGAATATTCAAATTCTTGGATATATTGGTCAGCACTTCATATTATCATTCAAGAAACCCTTCGCGCTACTGTTGAACACTCTATAACGCGATTTGAACATGTGAATAAATATTTTTTTGTGGTGTCAATTTGTGCTTTTTGTTCTTTATACGCCACTTTTTCACCTAGTGGTCGAAATTTGAACTATTTTTATTGCAAAAATCTCTTTCCCATGGTCTATATAGTTTCATCAAAATCCGATCAGCAGAACGTGGTCAAGAGGGCCTGAATAGTATAACTGAAATTATAACCAGTCTGCACATTCAGAAATAAATAAATACAAGTGGATAAGCGTTTTTTAATATTTAATTTGAGGGCTATCCACAGTATTACATCAATTGATTTCATGTTTATATGCCTATTAATCAGATAAATTTTATAATTTTGAATTTGCTTATTTTAGAATGTTTATAATGTCAACTGAGATAATCAATTATATGTAGCAGTAAACTGAAATTCATGGATATATAAAATTTCTTCTCTGTAATAGCTTTTTTAGTACTGATAAATTAATTTTCCTATGAAAAATTACATATTTATTTTGAAAAAATTAAAGTAAAGAAAAAATTATTAATATTAGTAAAATATTATATACATCCAAATTACTAGATTATGTATTGAACTATATTTTTTGCAAGACGCGCAGGAACTATATTGGCTTCTGCAGACTTTGGCATATTTCATAAAAATGTATTTGATATGCATTCTATAGAAATCCGTGGTTTTCTTATAACAGAAAAAGATTTTATGGATAATATCCATGGAGCGTTTAAGGCTTACGAAACTTCTATGAAGACATGACAGTGAAGAAAAGCACCATCAGTCATTCGTTGGGTGCTCATCTGTCGACTTGGAAATCATTTCAAGAAAAAATGAATCGGTCTTTGCGACAGACTCGCAAAATCGAATGTTGCTGCCATACGCACTATGCTTATTCCATGGCGGATGGCTATACATTGAAAAGGAGACTATGTTGAGAAACAGACGCTAATAGTCGTAGATTGTAGTAGAATCTTTATTATAAAGTGGTATGAGTTCATTTCTAGAGACAAAAATTGAGAAGAACAAATACCTTTAGCGATAATGATATACAATTATATTTTTAAAATCAGTTAATTTCTTTCACTAATTGAATAAAAATTTATTTATTCATTAATTATGAGATCTTCAAATATCTCGATTTAACGAAAGATGGATTTATGCCACTTTCAAAATAAACGTACATATGATGTTAAATTGACGGAGGAGTTGTAAACGCATTCCTGTATTACTTACGTAGGATGCCATTTCTGCAATTGCTGACTTCAGCCAATTCTCATTTGTGTTAAACAGGCAATAAAACATTCGAACGTGTTCATGGAATTACAAAATGAGCTTAAAGTTGCTAAAATTAACTAAATACTTATACTTGCGCAGTAAATAAAATAACAAACGACTAATTCTTTACGCTATAGAAAATAATTTTAATAACGCTAATATCGATAAAATGACTTGCATGTTTAATCAAAGAGGTAATTAGCTTCCATCTCACTGCAAATTATTGTTCGAGATTTCCATAATCGACCTTTCTACTATTTAGTAATTTAATGTATATTTGTAAGCCGTTCTTTGACCTCTGATATTATCTCCGATAAAAGCAAATAATAGAATCGAGCCAGCTGAAACGTTTGCTGTTTACTTTGCATTTTCAGCTAGGAATTAACTTCTGGTTCCAATTTATCGAGTCGGTACTCCGAGCAGATTAGTTTGTGTATTTGAATATTAGCAAAGTTTAAATCCAAATTTCGACGATAGCCGCTCTTTTTCCGAAAAGTGTTTATCAAATATCAGAATTATTGGTGTCGTGTCAAATACCGACATATTTATCGAATGTAATTACTAAAACTGAAAACAATAATGATTTTTTATTCGAAATATTTCTTCTAAGCGTAGCTTTAGCCGTTTGAGGGTCATGTCCTTTGCGGCATGTTTTCCTAAATTACAGTGCGTCCCAAACTTAAAAATGATTTAAGTAATCAGTCAGATAAAATATATTAATTTTTAATTTGCTTAATCAATTTTTTTATCAAAGCTATAACATTATTATAAACGTCTCATCAAAATATCATTTGATGTCATGAAGACATTCTATAAAATTTTATTATTTTTCTCCAAGACACACAAAATTTCTGTCCCGTATATACCCAGCTAGCACTCATATGTTATATTTCCGTTGGAAACTGGTATTTAGGTTGGTAAACCGTAAGAGCTGAGAATGGAAATGTTCAGATCTTGTTATTAAAGTGTTCGGTTAGATAACGGTAAGATGTTAAGTAATTCCTACGTTTGGTACTCGTTGGGAAATCGTAATATAATTTCACTCATGGCTCGTATAAAATGGCGATCCATTATTGGATGTTCACTAATTGACGTATGTGCGCAGTAAAAATGCGCAGAAGAGCAATGCAGCATCTAATTCAGAGACCGTTAAAGTAAGCGCCTCTGATCTAATTTGACTGAAAGCGCGCCTTTTACAAACGTCTTTGATCGACTATTGAAGATTGACATCTACGCTCGCTTCCTGCTTTTTTGTTTCTCCAAGAAAAAAAGTAAGTTATAACTTACTATTATATATGTTTCAATATAATTATTTGTATTTTGGTGTAACTTTTTAACACTTATTTTGTGGGATTCTATTTTCACATCATATTAACAATATTTATTTCTCTTTAAGAAATTGCTGTTTTCTTATTCCTACGGAATAATCATATAAGGTATGCAATCTTTTTTGATCTGAAATTCATATTACCTTGTGTTTGCTTGAGTACAAATAGAAATAACAATTTTACTTGTATTTTAACAAGTAGGATAAACTGTACATACGTATAAGACTATTATTACTTGTCCAGAGTCATTAATAATGATCGTATTATTAGAAAACGACGTTTATTTATTTAATAATAATGGAAGCTGTTCGTTTAATATGAGATTATTTTTTATAGTATATTTAATTCATCGTCACCACGATCAATACTTTTGGGACACTATGAATTTTGGCCATTCTGAATTATTATTATTATTTTGCATGCTTTTGTAATTTTTAGTGTATAGTTTCAAATTATTATATGTATATTTTTTTTTCCTACAGATGCTGCTAAAAAGGACCCCGACCTGAGACGTTGGAGATAGGGTTTTCCCAAACTAATCGATTTATTCGACTAATCGAATAAATCGTGAAAAAAATTCGACTAAATAACCGATATTTTTTTTTCGAATAAAAAATCGAGTAATCAAATTTTCAAATTACTTTGAGGGGGATGAAAATATGACAACCATCCAGGAACGGTTAGGCATAGGCTTTGGAATTCATCTATCCCAATGTTTATAGTATTGCAAAAAAATTTATTAGCTTAATTTCAACCTCTGTTCCGTCAGAATGTTTATTTTCTCACGCAGGAAGAATTATTTCACCGTCAAGGAATCGAATTTCTGGCATTTTTTACAGAGCTTAGATGTTAAATACTGGAATTTGTAAACAATAGTTTTTAAAATTTAGATTTTGTAATTTGTTCTCTTTAAAATTCGTGTAATTGATGATTTTGTTCAATAAAATAAAAAACTATTAGCGAATTTGTATTTTTATTAGATTAATCATTATTTATTCGATATTTACTTAAAAATTATCGAATAAAAAGTGTCGACAGATAAAAAATCGAGTATTCATTTGTTCGAAAAACACTAGTTGGAGATTTCCAAGAAGGACCCCGACCTGTTACTAAACGGAGACGCAGGCCCGATAGGAGATTCGACACTTATCAAATTGCTTAAAGAGTCAAGTTAATTTTCTATATTTCTTAATTTTGTATCATCGTTTATCTTTTACTTTCTTTGATTTTATTCATTGTAATTTTACTAATCTGCATTCGGTATCGATTGTAACGATTGTTCGCGACCAGGAGGAAGTATCTCTACTAGGTCCGCGCTTCTGATGTTAAGAGACTGTTTTTCCCCTATTCGTCTTTTTTTTTATTTTGTAATTTACATTTGTACCTTTTTATTGGATAATGGCCACTCTGGCCCTTATATATATTCTTTGTAATTCAACCAAATTTTTTTTTTTTTCCTTGTATTTTTTATTTCGTTTGTTTTTTGTTTTTTTTTGTTTCAGACAATCGTCAATCTTATTTTCTTTTTTGTATAATATGGAAGACCGCTTGGGTTGGTTAGGCTTCTTGACTACCTCAGTGTATTTCATTTGGTGTTTATTCTGGTTGGATGAGCTTTGTGAAAGCGCTGCTTTCGTCCCATCCTAACAAATGTACACTTCACTGGTCGATTGTCGACCAAATTTTGTATCGGCATTGAATAATGAACTCAATGAGTTCGAAATACGTATATGCTTAATAAAATTCTTTTGTGGACAAGAGGTTGTTGTCAGTTGGTCATGTCGTTATCCACAGTCCTTTCCAGTTTCTCATATTAATGTTGGGATCACGTTAGGAAATCATTGGGAATATATTCTATAGAATTCTATATAATATATTAATGTTGGGGTTATGTTAGAAAATTGTTGGAAATACGTTATATTAATGTTGGGATTATGTTAGAAAATTGTTGGAAATACGTTATATTAATGTTGGGATTA